>JAJIYU010001605.1:0-34886 GCA_030144865.1 Tinospora cordifolia | reverse complement strand
TTGAAATAAACCCGACCCGCCCGATTATGAATCTGAACCCGATCCGACCCGACCCGCAATGGTCGGGTTTGGTCGGGTCGGGTCGGGTCAGTCGGGTGGCTTTCACCCCTACATTTGGGTGAACATTCCAACTGTTTGGATCCGTAACACATTGGGCCTCCATTCTCTATCTTACTGTATCGGTTCGCTTCCACCCGCCAATCCATCTTCGGTTTCCAGTTTTCTACCCTTCGTCGCTCGCCTGAATGGAAATGGTCGTATCGACCGACGACCGTTGTTCTCGTAGATGGCACTGAAGAAGTGAAAAATCAACAAGCTCGGAAATGGAAATGGTAATGTCTCGATTCAGTTCTTTGTTATCTCTCTTAGGCTAAAGCGTCTGGACCAAAAACATCTTTTTTTCTCTTTAGAAATTCTGTTAACATCAAAGGTCTGTTGCGAAAGATAGGAGAATTAAAGTCCATCTAATTTTTGCTCAATGATTTAAAAATGTAAAATGTGGAAGAAGAGTTGGTCTTTTGTAGGTTAAATGAAACCAAACTTCGTGCTTCATGTCTGATTTTATTGTATAAAAATTACATAACAATTCATAATTTGTATTTTCTTACACCATCTTTCCAAGTTCTATCCAATCTTATGCACCTGAACTATGACATTCCACCTTCATTTAAGTTTAATTGTTTGATCTATTCCATAAATTTTTTTTTTTGAAAGGAAACAAACAATTTTATTGCTGTAAATATAGTTGCAAGACTGTACATGTAAATTATTTATTAGATTTTAGACATCTATCCCAACCTAACATCCAATCTATCAAGGAAAACCTATAATCCATTTTAGAAACAAAAACCCAAGAACTAGGTGATAGTGTGATCGCATCCCAAACTTTGTTCTCCAATCATGTCTATCCCTAAGATTCTACCATTCCTTTCTAGCCAAATGTTCCAAATTGTTGCAGAGAAGGCGATTATAGCTGCTCCCTAATTCTGTGCAAAGCCCCTAAAGATGACTCCCTCTCAGGCATTCCTGAATGGCTGACAGTCCAAGAAACTTTCCTCCCGAGAAGGAAAGCCATCTTCTCCAAATTTTCATGCTGAAATCACAGCTCCAGAATATGTGGTCCACTTATAAAAAGTAAAGTGTGTTTCCCTCATAGGCATGCTTTGCTTTGCTCTCATATGGTCAAAATTTATCTTATCTATTAACTTGGAGGAATGTGTTCATTGCAAGAGGCTCTTGTGTAATGAAGGTGCCATTTCTTGATTTCTATCGGTGATTTCCAAGTCATAATGGAGAAATATTCACTGCTCAATTCGTAAAACATTTTGTTCTTTGGTGATATCTAGGGATTCTTAAGCTTCGTTTGTTTATTTATGTATTTGAAGGGAATATCTTTATCATCATGCAATATAATGTCTCACTCCTACTACTTGGCATAATGTGATTAGATTCTTGTAGATGGTAGAAATTGGCTAGATTAAAAGAACTCTTGCAAATCTATCTACTTCCTTCCATTCATGCCCCTAAATTTTGCAAATGGCATTAACTTTTGCATGGGTTTCTTCCTTTTTTATGATCCTAAGATGAATATTAGTTCCCTTTCATTTTGGTTTTGGCCGTGTGCAGCTGAAAAGGAGAGCTGAATATTTTGTAGTTTGGGTACTTAGAAGTGAATTATGATATATGAAGATGTTTATACAACTTTTCAGATTTGAAAATATGACATTTAGATTTATGAGACAAGCCAAGGTCTTGAATGGAATAATACCACATTTTGAAGCCCATTCACTCCATAATTTAGTTAGATATGAAATTGTGATGCTGGGATCTTGGGTGGAAATTGTTGACCTTTTAGTATGAAAAATTAAGACTGAATCATCATATGCCTTAGAATATAGATTATTAGGAGTCATACTTCGCATTCAGGTCTTCATTGCAAAGGAACTTGTTTAAAGCTACCTATAGGTGGTAGATGTTGAGTTATTGATGCGAGAGCGAAAAGGGGGTTTGAGGTCGTTCTTACATCTTAAAATGTAACTGTGACATGCGTTATATGAGTATGAAACAGTGTAAGAGTGGATAAGATTCATACTAGGAAACAGAAACATGAACATGGTTAGATGTAGCAGTGCAGCAAGGAAGTGAGCCAACGGTTACTCTTTATTCATGCTGTTTCCATCTGTGTTAAGAAAAATGGCTGATGGAGCTTTTATTCGTATGGAGCAGTAATAATTGATCAAATTTGTTATCTACACGGAAATGATGTGGAAAATTGAGCATGTGGCACTCCTAGTTTATATTTTTGTATAGTTTTATTTACTTTCTCCTTAACTATTGGAAAGGTAACTATGCATCAATTTGTTAACTGCTTTACTATGTCATCTTCCTCATTTGACAGTGTATATAACTCTGAAGACCCGTTCTCATAAAACTCTTATAATTTATATTTGTAGGTGGAAGTTCCCTTATAACTTGACAGATTTGGTTCTTACGCATGTCTGTACTTTAGTTGCCTTACTGTATCTACCCCAAACCTAAACCTGTTTTACTGTTTGAATTTGGAAAGCTCCAATCCCAAATATGATTTGGGTTTTTGGGTGGCTTCTGGCTCTCTTTCGTATGTGCACACTTCATTTCTAGCAAAAATGAATGACACATTAGTGTTCCTCTCTGCATTGCTGTGTGTTATGTTATCAAGGCCCTGAGATAGCTAATTATCAATTTTGTTAGTTGTCCATATCCCTGGCAGATCTGGCTAGCATGGGAAGATCTGCGGACATACAAATCTTTTCATCCCCTAGTCTATGGGAGAATTGCTTTTGTTGGATCATGTGACAAATTTGAATTGACGATGCGAGACGATATGTAAATTTTTAAAAACACTGCTGACATTTTTGACAAGGTTTGCAATAGCTCTAACATGTCGCTACTTTGTGGATTAATTCTTCCAAACTAGGGGCACAGAACTCATTTTCTGGATGGTACAGGAATTGGGATACCTTACTGTAATTCTCTGTTTTGGAGCGCTTCTCTACTCTTTCGTTTCCATTGTGTTTTGACTTCTTACTTTTCTAGGTAGTTTCTAGCAAAGTTAAATTCATTTGGATTATTTTCTCAGTTCCCATAAAATATACCTGGATCTAATATGAACTGGCGATCGGAACGTATATGGATAAAACTTATAACGAAGTCTCTGAAAATAAGTAATTTCTGCTGTTTTGTTGTTGTTGCGGTGAATATATCTTGTGCTCATTAACTATGTACCTTTTATTATCATTTTATCTATTCACAACCCAAAAAAAAAAAAAAAATTCCACGTAACTCACCTCTCTGATGCAGTAAGGGTACATGCATTGTTTTTTCTAATAAACTGAGATTAGAAGCTTTGTGCATTGAGTATGCCCTTCCAGATTATTGTAGAATGAGTTGACTACTTTATAGTCTCCTCTTACGACTCAGAATTTGCTTCATTGATGGCTGCTATGCTTACAAGATGAATTCGAACTACTTTGTGTAAATGACAAATTAGATGCTTTTGCTGATTCTTTCCATGACTGACTTGCAGAATCATTGGCAAAATAGTTACAGAATATTTTTTTTTAAATATGTTTTAGGTTTATGTGTGGTCATACTTCATTCGTTAAAGCTGTTTAACAATTTTTGCCTAAATAATTTAAGGATCATATTTATCAAGCCCTCTGTCTGGATAGAGGGAAATAGTAAAGATAGAACTCTATTGGTTTCATGCTCAAATCTATTTATGTTCATGGACCTGCTCTAGATAATTATTCTTATTGGTTATTTTTATTTTTTTCCTTGTTTGTTATTATTATTATTTTTTCAGTTGCGTGGGTAAGTGATGTAGAGCAAATTCAGGTAGAAATGTAGTCTCAAAGAAGGCATTATGCTTGCATATCAACCAGGACACGCTCTTTCGAGTACGGTTTGTCCGCTGTTAAAAGTCATAACCTGTCCTGATATTGTAAGCTTATGACATGCATTCTTCTCTCTTCTTTCCACTGTTTCGTTCAATTTGTGTTTGTTTTTTTGCATAATTTTCATTTCATGAAGGTGACTTGGGAATTAATTTTTGGATTACTCAGTAGAAACTGAACTTGCAGTTTTCATCAAATATTGCTAAGATCAATGATGATTGGATGCCATTGGTAAGAAATGGATTAGAACAGTTGGTTGAATTGAGAGTGGAGGTTGCACTTTGTGGATAGATGGGAAGATTGCTCCCCAATTCATGTATATCTTTGGTGAATTATGTTTTTCCACATGGTTTTGTAAAATAAGGATATGTTGGTTAACTGTAACATTGATTTTTTTTCTTGTATGATTGCTGTTTAGCTATTTCCAAGCATTGTTGTTCTAGTCACCGTCTTGAAGATTTACCTTCATTAAAGCCTGCTTCCATTGCACACAGACATGGTACTCAGGGTGCCTCCTTCCTACTCATCCATTAAAGCCTGCTGTAGCCAACTGAACTGAATCATGTTTACCGATCTGAGGTATATATTTCTATATGAGCCGTTGATATCCTAGCAGTTTTGCTTGGCTTCTCTTGTAAATTAATTCTAGCATCTAGATGCCTAGAACTAAGGCCATTCTATTGTTACTTCCTGTTATTTTGGTTCTTTCAGTGTTACCCATAGAAGACAATTTCAATTTTGGTGTTGCATCGTATGTGGTAATCAAGTTTTAAATCAAAAAACGATCCGTGTATGCTATATATATATATATATATATATATATAATTCTTTGATGAGTAAATTAGAGGATTGAGAGAATACCTTCAAATAGATTTTTTTGAGTTGGGTAATACTTATATGTTTAGTAGTTATAAATGCGAAAGCTACGACAATTATTTTAAATGTTTTTAGTATTTATAATTATTAAATAAATACTTATTTGTACAATAATTATTAAGAATCTTGATGTATTAAATATATATATATAAAGTCTACCGTAAGAAAGAAAAAAATTGCACTACTCTAATAGTGTCGTGTTCAATTTTTGTTCACCAGCCATTGGGTACTCGCCACGTGGGCCACGTGGGAGAGAGAAAACATTGAAGAAGGCTCCTAACTCTAATCCAATTCGTTGAATTTCTTTACATAATCTCTATGGTCGTTTCTGAATACAAATCATATAGTTGGCAATTGAAAAAAAAAAAAAAATGCGATGATGCATCGTCGGTTTTAATTAGACGGGCCGAATCAAACTGTTTAACATCAATTTCTTCCTGTTTTTATTTTTGTTCTTGTGCAAGTGCAAAATTAAGAATGTCTTGCTCTGTTTCTGCCACTCTCTTCACCTTTAATCACGGCCCAATATTTCAGTGCAGGAGAACCCAATTGGTTCGCGCCACCAACGCGCAGCGCTCGAGATTTCCACAAAAGAGCCACAGCTCAAAGAGCGGCTTTTTCGGGCAGAGATTTGCCGAGTTTACGTCCACACCTTTCATCAGCGAACGAAGAGGACGACGCTTGTACAGACAACTGGTGGGCGGTAGTTGTAATTATTTGCGGTGATAGATTGTGTGTTTAGCAATTAATATTGTGAATATGTTGAAGGGTGTACGCGGTGAGCATTCGGGGGATGAAGCTGAGTCGCTTGTTTCAGACGCAACGCACCAAGATGCTTTCTCTTGGTCTTCCGTTGTTCTTCCGTACGCTCTTCTTTTTACTGACTTACCCTTACCTTCCTCCTTGTCGTTTTACAAATTCATGTTTTTTCTTTTTGCTAAAAAAGGTAGGAGTTGGTGAAGTTCATCAATCACTTGCTGATAAAGTGGCTCTCTTTACCACTTGCTGACACAAAAAGAAAGTGCTGGAGGGATGATAAGTCTTTTTTTGTTTTTGTTTTTCTACAGGGCTGAAGAAATTTGGGGCAATATCTTCCTACCATCTTGTTTATGTCATAGAATATTTTCTTAATTAAGTATCCATATGATTTGTCTATGTAATGCAAGCTGATTCCAACTGTTGCACTGGCTCTTATTTTGTCATCAGTTATGCATGCATTCCTTGTCTACAGGATTTGAGGTTTGTGATAAACCTGCAGGTTTTTGTTCCCGGCGTTGGGAGGTTTACTATTTGGGTATGACATTGGTGCCACTTCTGGAGCTACTATCTCTTTGCAGGTACTTAATTTTTATCTTTAGTATCATGGGTTTTTAGTTCTGGATGAATCATTTACTCCAACATTTGGGTATATCATGTCATTTGATAATCGTTTGCTTTGCTTCACAGTCACCTCAACTTAGTGGTACTACATGGTTTGATCTTTCCTCGATACAGCTTGGTCTAGTGGTACGTCATAGTTGAAAGTTCTAGTACTGCATCACGAACTAAATCATGCTATTCTAAAGCTTCTATCATTATCTCAAATAGCTTGAACAACATTCTGTTTATTTTTCAATGAATTTTTAGGTTAGTGGCTCTCTTTATGGAGCTCTCTTGGGCTCCCTTCTTGTCTACCCTATTGCTGATTTCCTTGGTAAATGCTAGATTTATGTTTTTTTTATTTAAATAATATTTACAATATATGTATTAAATAATTGCTTTTACCATCTGCTTTGGTGAAGGAAGAAGAAGAGAACTTATCTCAGCAGCTGCATTGTATGCTCTTGGTGGCTTGATAACGGGATTTGCTCCAGACCTTGGGCTTCTCATACTAGGGCGGCTAGTCTATGGTCTTGGAATTGGTCTAGTGAGCATCTTTAATACTATGCTGACTTACCATGATTGCTGGCTTCCATTTGCCCTACATTACACACCTTCCTCTGAAAAGGAAAGGTTATTACAGCTATGATTTTTTTTCTCCCTCAGGCTCAACGAATGTTTAATTTGGTTCTGACAGGCCATGCATGGAGCTCCTCTTTATATTGCTGAAACATCTCCATCTAAGATACGTGGAACACTCATATCTTTAAAGGAACTCTTCATAGTTCTTGGGATATTGGTAAACTTTCTTGAAGTGAATTTAAGAAATTAATAGTTATTCTATTCATTTTGTTGAATGTCTTATGTTATATGGATTTTTGTGCAGTTAGGTTACCTTGTTGGAAGTATTGAAATCAATGCAGTTGGAGGATGGCGGTATATGTATGGGCTTAGTGCGCCTGTTGCTGTCCTAATGGGATTGGGCATGTGGAGTCTGCCACCTTCTCCTCGCTGGTTGCTTCTCAGGGCAGTTCAAGGTAAGGCATCTCTACAGGAATACAAACAGAAGGCAGTTGAAGCTCTAAACAAGCTAAGAGGTCGACCCGCTGGTAATAGTGTGTCTGAAAAGCAAATTGAAGATACACTGGTCTCCCTGAAATCTTCATATGAGGACGAAGAGTCTGAAGGAAGCTTTTGGGAGGTGTTCCAAGGGCCAAGTTTGAAGGCGTTCATTATTAGTGGGGGTTTGGTCCTTTTCCAGCAGGTATGTTCAACTGTCCTTTATCTGCTACATGATTGGCTAACAACAATTCATCCCCATTTAGGACATCTATTTATTTATAGAAGATCCTCTATTTGTTGTAAACCACAATTTGATTACTGCAAAACTAAATTAACCGCCTGATTTTGGATAGATAACTGGGCAACCTAGTGTTTTATACTATGCGGGCTCCATTCTTCAGGTACCGTCTTCAAAACTGATTGTTGAAGTTGCATCAAATATATATGATTTCCTGATTTTAAAATTCTCAAATTGATATTCTTCTTTCTGTCAAAAAATATTTTAGAGTGCTGGATTTTCTGCTGCTTCAGATGCTGCGCGCGTTTCAGTTGTAATTGGCACGTTTAAGGTAAAGAAGTTTAGGGGGATAAGGAAATAGGAATACTTTGATCCTTTTCTTAGTGACAAATGTGGTTATTTATGAGTATTTTCATTTCTTTTATTCAGTCGTTCCTTTCACCATTTTTCTGCAGTTGCTGATGACTGGGATTGCGGTACTAAAAGTTGATGATCTTGGGAGGCGGCCTCTGCTGTTAGGAGGTGTCAGTGGCATTGTACGCATCTTTATCGTTCTCCTCGTTGCATTTTATGTCGTGCTGTATGACCTTGTTGATTTCTGAAGAAAATGACTAAAGGTGTCTTTTTATTCTTTTGGTGCCACAGGCGATTTCTTTGATCCTCCTTGCTGCCTACTACAAAGCCCTTCAGGGCTTCCCGATTGTTGCTGTTGCTGCTCTACTTCTCTATGTTGGCTGCTATCAGGTCAATTGCTTTTCTTCCTGTACCTGTTCTGAACTTATATATATGTTATGTGAATGACAGTTTAGCATATGTTATGCTAGGGTGAACTTCTCAAATAGAGATCTTACCAAGTAGATATTATTGTTCCAATAATAAACCTATGACTGTTCCTGCATTTGAGTAGTTTAATCTAATTATTTGATCACTGATAAAAATACAGATTCTGTTTTCATACTTTGAAAACTTCATACCTTAGGAAATCGGGACTAAATCTATTTTTTGAATGGCTTTGCAGATATCATTTGGTCCAATTAGTTGGTTAATGGTGTCTGAAATATTCCCAATTCGCACAAGAGGGCGAGGAATTAGTCTTGCCGTTCTTACTAACTTTGGCTCCAATGCTGTTGTAACATTTGCTTTCTCTCCATTGAAGGTAAATGAATTCTTCTTTTTTAATTGCCATGTTTAGTTTTAAGATATTAGTGTTGGTTTTATAACTTAAGCTAATATGTGTGTGGTAATTCTTCAGGAGTTGCTTGGCGCAGAGAACCTTTTCCTCCTATTTGGAGCTATTGCTTTAACTTCTCTTGCCTTTGTGTTCTTTTTAGTACCAGAGACCAAAGGTTTGAGTTTGGAGGAAATAGAATCAAAGATTTTGAAGTGAGACCAAAATTTCACAAACTGAGCAGCAGCTTGTCGGCACTACTTTGGTCTGAGTAGAATCTTGTAGTTTCATTTATACTAAATATTTTGAAAGAAATACTATGCTGCTGTTTAAATCTCAGCTTTGTGCTCGTGTGTTATTGAACTTAAATCCGATCGAACTGGATTGTTTAATCTGCAAGTACATTTAAGGTTGCCTTTTTAACAGCAACTCAGAAAATTATCAACCAACTCATCCTCTGCGGCTGTTGGGATTTTTTTTTAAACGATTTTTATTATTATATTTTAGTATTAGTGTGTGGTTTATATTTAATTAGTGTTTACGTGGAGTTATGGTAGGTATCGATAGGAAGAAATTTTAGGCATGAAAATACTTAAAAAAAAATTTTAGATCTTTATCATATAACTAAGATTATTTACATCAATAGCTCCGTTTATGATAAAATAAAAATAACAGAGAAAAAAAATATTTTTTCCAAAAATTAATTTTTAACGCTTAATCAACAAAAATGATGAAAAAAGAATTTAAAAAAAAATGTAGTCCAACATAATGTTATCACTACGAGGGGAGAAAAAAAGATTATTATGATAAATTTCTTTTTTCCCATTATAGTTAAATAATTGAATAAATAACCAATTAAGACAAATTTCTATGTTCACTTAAATGACTGTAAGAAAATTTTCTCAAATGCCTTTTTTTTTGTTTTTTTTGAGAAGTACTATAATTTGAAAGATTTTGTGGCTACCAAATAAACCTTCTTATATTTAGGATTACAAATTAATTAGTAATTGTGATTGATCATGATAAATATACCATATAATATGTTAGAATTATGCAAAATAAGAATTAGCACATTCTGATCCAACATACTTTTCAGTACTCAACAGGGCACGGTCCATAACAATACCGAAGTTTCACTTTTTCAGACCGAGTGCTTATTCCTTTATTGCTAGCCAGATATAAATTACTTACTGAACGGAGGAGCTTCTCAGATAAGTTTAGATAGTATAATATATTATATATTTATAATATTTACTTTTATATTTTATATTTTTATATTTATAATTTTTTTTATATGTTTAAGAGTTTATCTATTTATACATATTATAATTAATCAATAATATATTCAATTGAATTATTTTTTCTCTTCGTTTTCCCGTGTTCAGCCAGCCAAATAACCGTCCACGCTGCCGTTGTTCTTCAGCTGCTGTACTTATGCCACTGACCTGCTCCTGTTGCAGGTGCACCACCGCGGACTTTCCCTCGTGCCCCTACTATTGCACCATATCCACCATTGCCTCCACGTCGGCCACCACCATGCCCAAGGGCGCTAGCTGCTGCTTCTTCTTTGTTGTCCAACCGTTGGCGCTGCCACCGCATTGCTGTTGCTTCTTTGTGCCGCTCCATCACTAGTCCATTGGCCCTCCGCCACAGATCTGCAACCTTATTCTCGTGATCACCGCCCTGCTTCGTGCTTGCCGTTGCTCAACATCGTCCGTGCTGTTTGTTGATCGTTCCATGACCTCTGTTCTGTTTCCTACTGCTGCCCCGGTGCCGCTGCTCCCACTTAAACCCATCTCCAGTTGCAGCAAAACCCACCTCTGTTGGCAACCAAACTCACCATCTCCCATTGTTTCTGCGCCGCTGTTGCTACTGCTAAAAATGTTGCTGCCACGGTGCCGCTGCTTCCTCTTCTTTTGTTTGATCGTTGATCATTGATTGCTGATTGATTTGTTTCCTGCTGCACATCAAAATCTTACTCCGACCCTTCTCTTGCCTCGCCGCTGCACTGCTACTACTGTCCTGATGTTCTATTGTGGTTGAGGCTATTCTATGGCAGTTGTGGCTGTTCTATGCCATTGGCAACTATTTTATACTATTTATACTATTTTATACTATTTTTTTATGCGCTACGTTTGTTGTTCCTTCAATCTACTTTTGTAGCTATCAGTGCATTCCTTTTACAACGAGATGGTTTAATATATATGGAGATTTAATTAACGTAGCGCATCTGATGTAACCGACATGGAGATTTAACGTAGCGCATCTGATGTAACCGCATCTGATGTAACCGATATATGGAACCGACATGGAGATTTAATTAACAAACTTAAAGATGGTTTCTTTTTTACCATCTTAAGTTTGAGGAAAGATTTTATTTTATATATATATAAAATCTTATAATATCTTGTACCATATAAATAAGATATTATAATATACTATATATTCATAATATTTACTTCTATATTCTATATTTCTATATTTTTAGTTTTCTTTTATATGCTTAAGAGTTTATCTATTTATATCTATTATAAGTTAATCATAATCAATCAATAATATATTTAATTTGGTTTATATCTATATTCATCAACTATTGTAAATGTAGTGAAAGTTAATCATCTTACATCAGATAAGCCCTTAGGGTGATGTTACTTTATTTCGTGTTGGGAAAAGGTTATGACAAATTTTAAGATAGGTCATTCGGTTACTGCATAGCTGTTATGGTTGTTAATTAGTTACTTGTTTTCTTACAGTTAGTTAAAAATAGAAGTTATATGAAGCTGAAATGTAAGCTTTTTCATTTCATTGGTTGTTACTTTATTGTCCTTTAATATACAAGTGAAACTCAATCTCTATTTTCTTAGGGCATCTCCAACCTCAACTTCAAATTTTACTCCATTTTGAAGTTACTCTAACACCAAATTATAATTTTTTCTCCAACCCATTCTCTATTTTTTACTCCAAAAAATAATATTCTTAGAATATTCTTTTTTATCTTCTTTTTATTTTTTATTATTTTTAAAAAAATTATTTGTATAGATAAATTTTATTTTACATATTTATTTAATATTACGTTTAATTATTAATAAATAAATAAATAATAAATAATACATTACAAAATTTATAATTATTTTATTATGTCATAGTTAATTAAATTTAATTAATTATACAATAATTAAATAAATTTTATGATTTATAAACTATTTTGTAGATCATTTGTAAATAAATAGTATATAAAATTTAAATTCAATAAAACATGTTTATTTTATAGTATTAAAATTTTAAATATATACAAAATATAAAAAAATAATTAAATACAATAAAACATGTTTAAAAAATAAAGAATAAAAATAAGTCTAAAATAATAAAATTCAATAATATAAATATAAATAATATAACTAAAAAATTTAAAATAATTAATTTTATAACTTAACAAATATAATTTCTATTAAAAATTTTAATCAAAATTATAAGGAAATTAAAAAAAAAACTATTGATTTAAAAAAAAAAAAAAAACCAGTGCCAACTTGGCGCTGGGTTGGAGCAAACCCAGTGCCCAACCTAGTGGCGCTGGGTTGGAGAAGCCCTTAGAAAGAGAGAGAGGTAAGATTACATCCTTCAGTAGTATAAGAGCTCTTAAGAGGATGGAACCATGAATCAACCTTTAACTGGTTCATCTTCTCCACAAGATTCAAGCTCAAATGTCATAGTGTCGTAGAGCAAAGTAGGAATCAATCTTGGCGTTAGAGAGGTAAGATTACATCCTTCAATAGTATAAGAGCTCTTAAGAGGATGGAACCATGGATGCACCTTTGATTGGTTCATCCTCTCCACAAGATTCAAGCTCAAATGTCATAGTGTTGTAGAGCAAAATAGGAATCAATCTTGGCATTAATCTTAGCTAGACTATGTTAATCAAATTAGATTGAAACAATTATATGTTGTGAAAGTCTCTGGTTCTTCTAGTGATCAGAGTCACGATGACTATTTGTTTAAAACAAAATCATGTATTGTCGAGTTGAAGGAGATCAAGGCATAGTGTTGCAATTGAATCAAGAATATCAAACATGGAAATATCATGATCATTTTTTGAAAAAAATTTTAGGATGGATTATCAATTCTTTGATGGAACCTATGGCATCTCAATAATAGATGCATCTACATGACAAGAGACTTGGATTGCGATTGAAGATCTATGTGAAGCACACAACAAACTACACATTCAAATATCTAGAATTGGTATTCAAACAACAAGAGAAAAAGGATCAATATAATTATGCAATTTCTTGCTAAAATGAAAAAAAATTCTCTAATAATTTATCAACAATAGGACAACCATTATGTCGTAGCATATAATATTTCATGTACCTGGATTGGACTTCGTACTAAATATCTACCAATCATCATTGTTTTACAATAAAAAGATAACATTTCTTGGCTTGAACTTCAATCTTCCTTGCTTAGCTTTGAATGTTCACAGGAGCAATTCTCACAATTTAATAATATGTCAATTTCTTTTTCAACCTCGACAAATGTGGTTTAAACAAGGTGAACACTAATAATAAGTCCAAAAGGACAGTATCTTTCATTCATGTAAACCGGTCACAATGAATAGGTTTTAAGAATGGAAACAACTCTTCTCGGATAGGTGGTGGCAAGAATTGTGTTCAAAGAGATTGATCAACATATATAATAAGATCAACATGTCAAATTTGTGGTGAGTATGGTAACTTTGAAGCTGTGTGTTATCATAGACCAGATCTTGCATATATGAGAGTAGTTTCATCATCTATTACAAATCCTAGTTCCTACATTATCTCATTTGAATTCTTGCTGATCAATATTCAATTCATGAGAGTGGTGCCATGAATCATATGACTCTAGATGTAGCCTCTATTGCCTCTACTATTGATTGTGAAGGTACATCTATACTTCAAGTTGGTGATGGTACAATGTTACATAATCCAACATACATTCCACATTATTTTATCTTCATTCTCTAAGATAAATCTCAATCAAGTTCTATGCATACCTTCTATTAAAAAACATGTTATAAGTGTGTCTTGATTAACATATGGTAATAACATTTATTGTGAGCTTCCTTATGATTTTTGTTGTACGAAGGATAAACGGTCTCATTGATTGCATTTATAAGAGAGTGTCAAGGATGTCTTATATTAGTTGCAACTATCACATTGCTCTTTTTCTTCATAAGTATTGTCTAATAAATTCGATTTTGTTTCATGTTCTACAACAACTACTACTTTTCTTATTTGTACTAGTTATTTGTGAAATAAGAGACTTGGCCACCCTTCTTCTAAGATTCTTGCTTAAGTGTTGGCTCATTGCAATAAATATAATGTCTAAAAAAAAATCTACTAATTTTTATAATGTCTATTGTCTTAGTCACTTACCTAGGTTACCTTTTCCTAAAAATAACCAACGAAATACCAATCCTCTATATTTTATTCATAGAGATCTATGGAAACTAGCTCCTACTACTTACCATTTTAGCTTTTGATATTACATATATTTTATAGATGATCATACTAAATGCACATGGATTTTCCTATTAAGATAGAAAACAGAGGTTGTATCAGCTTTTATTGCCTTCAACAAACTTTTGGAGAATAAGTTTGAAAGGAAGATTAAATGTGTACACTCTAATTATGGAAGGGAGTATTTGTAACTTCAAAACCTTACTGTATCAAAATGGTATTGAATGCATTCACTCTTGTCCTTATGATCATGCATAAAATGAAAGAGTTGCATGCAAACATAGACAACTAACTAAATTGACTTTATCATTACTTGCTCAAGCTTCTTTGCCTCTAATATATTAGTGGGAAGTTGTACATACTGCTATTTATTTGATCAACCGGTTTCCAACTCTTGTTTAACATGGTTCTTCTCCTTTCAAGATGTTGATAGGGTCCTCACCTAATTAAAATTTTTTGAAATGTTTTAGTTCCTCTTGCTTTCTTTGTTTGGATCCTTATCAGCATCACAAGATCAATTCCCTTCTTATAAGTGCTTTTCATGGTTATAGTGAATTGCGTGAAGGCTATATATGTCTTAATCTTATTGTTAAAAAAAAATTCTCTCTCACAACATTGTTTTTAATGAAAACTATTTTCCTTATTCTAGATTATGCTCTGATTCTTCTTCTTCTATCTTCTCATACTATAATTACACTTCTTTATACTCAAAGCTAATTCTACTCTTACATATCTTTCTTCTTTTAGTTCTCCCTCTCCTACATCTTTAAATACAATTATAGCTTCTACCTTTTCTATTCCTACTCTTGCTCCACTATCGACTCATTCTATGATCATTAGATCTAAGAATGACATTTTTAAGTACTCAAAACATTTCCCCTTTTTGGTTCAATGTTTGAGGAATGGTTGTTAACTACTACTGTTCTAAAATTACTACAATGGAAGGACATTATGGATAAATAAGACAGTGTTGTTACGTTAAATGATTCATAAACCTTGATTCTAAGATCTTCTTATCATTTGATGGGAAATAAATGGGTATTCAAGATAAAACATAATTTAGATGGATCGATTACCTGATGCAAGGCAAGACTATTTGCTAAAGACTTTCATCAAATTTTTTGTCTAGATTTTGGGAAAGCTTTCAATCTAGTGGCTAAGACATATACTGTGAGAATTCTTCTTGCTCTTGCTATATGTGCAATCTATGAAACAATTTGATGACAATAAGGCCTTCCTCAATGGAAAACAGGAATAAGATGGCTTTATGACTCAACCTAAGGGATTTGTTGATAGTGTACATCTTGATTATATTTGCAACTAAACAAGATGCTCTATGGTTTGAAACAAGCTCCAAGGGTTTGGTATGATTGTCTTACATCTACATTGCTTGATTAGAACTAATAAAATTTAAAAGATGATTCTTTATTATTCATTTTTCTTGGTGTTTCTTCTTGTTTGTATCTTCTCATATATGTTGATGACACTTTGATTACTAGGTCAAACTATCTCAAATTCAATGGCTTACTTCTTAGCATAATGATGTGTTTAGAGTCAAGGATTAAGGTGATGCAAGCTTCTTTGTTGGCTTATAGCTTGAACGTGATAATGAAGGATTACATATCTCTTAATCAAAATACATGCAAGACTTGATTTCTCAATTAGGCTTCACTTTTCTCAAGCCTTGGGATACACCAACTATTGTTGGCAGATAACTACTTCTAATAGTCTTCCTCTCTGATCCTCAATTATATAGGAAAGTTGTTGGCTCTTTGCAATATTTGGCATATACAAGACGAGACATTTCTTTTGTCATTGGGAAACTTAGTCAAGTTATGAGTGCTCCAACTAAAAAATCATTGGCAAGTTGTTAAATGTGTATTGCAATATTTAGTTAGACCCACTACTCATGGCTTATAGTACTATACATCATCTTTCGCTTCTCATTTTGGTTATATAGATGCAAATTGGGCTTGCTCAATTGATTACAGAAGTCTATTAGAGTTTTTGTATCTTCCTTAGTTCTTGTCTGGTTTCTTAACAATGCAAAAAATTGCTAGTGGTTGCTAGATTAAGTGTAGAGCTCGAGTGTAGAGCTCTTGCACAAATTGCTAGTAAAGTTTAGCCGATTAAATCTCTTCTCACTAAGCTTTTAATTTCTTTTTTTACATGTCCTATTTTATTGTGTGTTAATACACGTGCTCAAACTATGACATCTAATCTAATATTCTATTCACGCACAAAGCATATGGAATTAGATATTCACTTAATTTGAGATATTGTTCTTAAGAAAGATGTAGCTATTCACTCTGTGTCATCCACCTATTAGTTTGTTGATGGCCTCTTTCTTTTTGAGATAATCTCGTTGTGATTGTATCACCCCTCTCCATTGCGGGGGGATGTTAAGATAGCTCATCAGTGGTTGGTGCATGGTTGACTTAATTATTAGTTAGTTATATGTTTAGTTACAATTAGTTAGAGATTGAAGTGATATGTGCACCTTTTCATCTCATTGGTTGTTACTTGACTATCTTTTTGTGTAAATACAAGTGAAGTTTTGTTAGAGAGAGAGAGAGAGAAAGAGAGGTGAGAGTATATTCCTTCCATACTTTTAAGAAAATACAATGGGCAAATGAAGGTGCCTTTTGTCTTTTTCAAGTATTAATTAGAAGCATTCTTACTTGAAGGACTCAATTTCACACGGCTCTCATTGGAGAATGATTCAACCAATAGCATCGATGGTTCATCGGGTGGGACCCTAGAAAGCCATGCCTCTAGTAAGGCATTTGTCTTTCACTTCTCCCATTTTTGGCCACAATTTGCTTCCTAAATATTTTCCAATCCCATTCTATGTATTATTATTGTCATTTCTTGTCTTTTTTCTTTTTTTTTTATTTTAATTGGTTGTGTATGAGTGTGTGTGTGGTAAGAAAATAAGCTAAATTTTGGTGGAGAAGAGAAACGAGGGCAGCGCATCCTCAAATGCCATTGGCTGTACATTTTTCTTTCATTTTTGTTAGCATTTTATCCCAAGTTATCGTAAGACTGGGTGCCGCCACGTGCCGCTAGCTGATCTTCTTTGTGTGGCCGTTAGGAACTTCAAGCACATCCACAGGTTCTCCAACGTCACTGCTCACACTGCTATAAGTCATCTTCTTCCTTCTCTCTTCTCTCCCCACCTCACTCACCAGTTCCAGTTTCGGTTCCTGTTGGATCATCACAGCCGTTGAAAGCCATGGCCACCGCCATCTCCACTGTTGGCGCTGTTAACAGAACTCCGGTACCCTGTTTTTCCCGCCCCTTTATTTCTCCTTGATTTCATCGACTGTTCCATGTCTTAATTGCCTTATTCGGCAAAAGGCTCCTTGTTTTGTTTTGTTTTGGTTTTTCTTTTCAATGAATCTCTAACGTGTTTCTCTACTACTTAATTATTTCGTTTTTAAGCACCAGATGCATTTCTAAGACTTAGTTGTTTAATTATGATATTGGGGATGTTTGGTTTGGTGAGTAATCAAGGAAATTTATCATTTTGAATAGATTTCTTACGTTTAATGGTGAGATTAAAGAAGGGGTTGTTGAACTGTTTGATATGCAGGTTGCGGGTGCTTCAGTGCCGAGCTCGTCCTTCTTGGGGAGCAACTTGAAGAAGGTGAACTCTGGTTTCAGCCATCCAAGAAGTACTTCATCAAGAAGCTTGAGAATTGTTGCTGAAAAAGAAGTGGATGAGACCAAGCAGAGCAGCAAGGATAGATGGAAGGGGCTTGCCTATGACATTTCTGATGACCAGCAGGACATCGCCAGAGGAAAGGGAATGGTTGATTCCCTGTTTCAAGCTCCCATGGGAACCGGAACTCACGATGCTGTCCTCAATTCCTACGAATACATCAGCCAAGGACTTCGCCAGTATGTAAAGCTAATTCTATTGTCTTCATCACGCTTTTCTCCATCTCAGATTTGTGTGTGTGTGTGTGTGTCTGTTTTTTTTTTTTTTTTTTTTTTTTTTTTTTTTTTTTTTTTTTTTTTTTTTTTTAATTCAATCTCTTCATGGTCATGGGATGATTATAATCTTATTTGTTCCAGATACAACTTGGACAACACCTTGGATGGATTGTACATAGCTCCGGCTTTCATGGACAAGCTTGTCGTTCACATCTCTAAGAACTTCATGCAATTGCCGAACATCAAGGTATATTTATCACAATCTTGATTAACTACAATCCGATAGCGTAAAAAATGACAAGACGACATTCTAGTTTAATTTGATGAATGAAAAGAAACAGGATTTTGATTGGTTACCATCTACAGGTACCTCTCATCCTGGGTATTTGGGGAGGAAAAGGACAAGGAAAATCTTTCCAATGTGAACTCGTGTTTGCCAAGATGGGAATCAAGTGAGGCCCTTCTCTCCCATGGCTTCTACTACTAATTTTCTTTTCCTTGTATGTTAATGTCAATTGTTCACTTCTATACATATAATGGTTGAGCTAGCTTAATTTGTTTCTTTTTATATATTAATCATGTCATTTCTCAACAAATATAAAAAATTATTAGATGTTTAATGAAAATGCGCATTGTTTTGATCCTTTGTTAATGAAATTTCAGTCCCATCATGATGAGCGCGGGAGAACTTGAAAGTGGGAACGCAGGAGAACCCGCAAAACTGATCAGGCAAAGGTACCGTGAGGCAGCAGACATGATCAAGAAGGGTAAGATGTGCTGCTTGTTCATCAACGATCTGGACGCAGGAGCGGGTAGGCTTGGTGGAACAACTCAATACACAGTCAACAACCAGATGGTGAATGCTACCCTCATGAACATTGCTGATAACCCAACCAGTGTCCAGCTCCCTGGTATGTACAACAAGGAGGAGAACCCCCGTGTTCCAATCATAGTCACCGGTAACGACTTCTCCACATTGTATGCTCCGCTCATCCGTGACGGTCGTATGGAGAAATTTTATTGGGCTCCTACCCGTGAGGACCGAATTGGTGTTTGCAAAGGTATCTTTAGGACTGATAATGTTGCTGATGAGGACATTGTGAAGCTTGTTGATACATTCCCTGGGCAATCAATTGGTAATTGAAAACTTCATCCTTACAATTAATGGTTACATTGCATTACAATGCTTGCATATGCAGACATATTTCTCAACTGCAATTTGGTTCTGGTTTGAAAACAGATGTTGTTAATACATTTTTGTGCATGATGGGCAGATTTCTTCGGTGCCCTTCGGGCAAGAGTTTATGATGATGAGGTGAGAAACTGGATCTCTGGCGTTGGGGTGACGTCCATTGGAAAGAGGCTTGTGAACTCGAAGGAGGGACCCCCGGTTTTCGAGCAGCCCAAGATGACATTAGAGAAGCTTTTGGAGTATGGTAGCATGCTTGTGCAAGAACAGGATAACGTGAAGAGAGTCCAATTGGCTGACACGTACTTAAAAGAGGCTGCTCTCGGAGATGCAAATGCTGATGCTATTAACAGTGGAAACTTCTACGGTTAGCAATCTAATTCCCCGAGGCCTTGACGGGAGGTTTGCATCTGTCGTCCTGAAAATTAAGGAATACAATGAAGTAGGGTCTGTTCATATATATATATATATATATATATATATATGTATTTAATAATAACACATTGTTTTTGTGGATTTGAATGTAGGAAAAGCAGCTCAACAAGTTAATATTCCTGTCCCAGAAGGTTGTACCGATCCAGGTGCAAAAAACTTTGATCCAACGGCAAGGAGTGACAATGGGTCCTGTACTTATTGAATGTTGTAACAGTGCTGATATTTTGAGCACAAGTTTGATGGGAGCATTATATTTTTTATGTAGAAGGAGTCAAATAATATTTTTCCCTGGCTGTATCAAGGGAGTAATGTCCTGTAATTTTGTGTTCTAATCTATAATTGTGTGCAATCTCAATTGGCCTCCTTAATTTTCTTTTATTACGATCAGCTTCAATTTTGGTTTGTTTCTTACCTTGCATAGCAACTAATTAAAGAAATACGTTATCTACCTACAGGTCATATGTTAATGTAGAATAACAATAATTCTACATTAATTCATTCATTCTTCTTCCTTTTTTTTTCAGTTACATATATAGGTTATATTTACTTTTTCCCCTTCATTTATACGGGTAAATAATTAAATTATAAAAAGCTATGTTTTTTTTTTTCAAAATAAAGTATTTGTAGTACAAGAATTAATTGAACAATCCTATATATATTTTTTCATTGGTTGAATCTTTTATTTTCTTTTTCACGATACGTACTAAAATCTTACTAAGTTTATGTGGCACATTAGCATAACAACCCATCAAATGCACAAGAAAAAAGAAAGAAAGAAAGGATTGACAATTTAATGATTGGAGAGAAATGACAATATAAAGTCACATTATGCTTTAATATTAAATTCTTTTCAAAATTGCTTTACTATTCTTTAATGTTCATTTCTCTAATGTGATTAATTACTTTTTTTTATTATCTATATATTATTTTTCATGTGGTATCTTAAATTAAATCATTATTCAAGTCACGATGGAGCAATAAATGAAAAAAGTTTTTCTATACTTAGAACTTGAACTTAAGACTTCTGATTAAGGGACATTGAGTCTCGTGCAGTCAACTCAACATTTTGTTGGTTAATTACTTTTTCTTACTAATAATATAAGTTTATATAAATGAGTATTTTTGGTCTTAAACTCGTATTATGAGTTAGAATAGATTGTTAGAGATAATTAAGAAGAATTAATAAGAAATAGGAGAAAATGGAGTTTTTATAATTTTTAGGTCATTTAAGCACTTTCAATCAAATTCTTATGGGATTAGAATTTATCAATAAAGTGTGCGAATAGATTAAAAAAAAAAAAAACTGAAGTTAGGTTTTAAAAATAATTGTAATTAATAAATAGACATAAAATAGAATGTTGTTTAAGCTATATATGTTGAATCTTAACACATTTTAAGTCAAAAATCTTATTATAATCAATTATGTTCTTCAGCCTACATTTCATATTTATGTTGATCTTTGAATTTATTTTCATAATTTTTAGACTATCATTTAGGTTGACTTGATGAAGTTACACCTTTTATAGCTAGTGTTACTTTGCTTAGTGATTCAGGTAAGTAAAGCTCACATAACTTATGGAACTTGCTATCAAAGATCTCATACTTATTTTGATCAATATTCTTATAGTCTTACTTTCAAATTTCCTCCAAATATGATTTGTTATAGATCCATTGCAGATCTGTTTCAATTTGTAACAAAAATGATCCAAACTAATTTCCATTGTAATTTTACAAATTTCTTGTGATATGAGTTATATAGGATTATAGTTGCTACAAAAGTTTCATTCTTAGAGTTGTTCATGTAGTATATCAGTCCAAAGATCTTTAATAAACCTTCTTTGGCCCAAAAATATTTGGAGGATTCTTTAACATGTTTAAAGCACCAAGTTCAAAGGAGCTAATAATGTACACATATAGATACCAAGTGGTAGAATATCTAATCAAATTTATAAAAATCTAATATCGTTTGTGTTAAAAGATCTAGTCAAATTATATACCAAAAACAAATAAACAAACATAAAAATTTTGTCTTACCTGAAACTATCTCTAGTAGAAAGTCCATGGTTCAGGGTGAGAGTTTCTTCTATAAAAAAGCCTTCAACATCAATCCTACGCACAAAGATCTCTCCGATCCATTAGGAGATGTGATCAGAATGATCGAACTTGCAAAAAAAGAGGAAAATTAAAATAAATTAATAAGACAATATCAATAAAAATATAAAATAAAAAAGTACACTAAAATTAAGAGGCCAAAATATTTTACTTACCTCTCCACCAATGAAAGTGATCATGGGCCTTGTGGGATCAAGCACTAGTGATAGTGATACCGATGAAATTTGAAAGATGGCGTGAAATTAGCAAAACAGACTAGCAACTAACGTTGGTTATAATTCGTTGTAGGTGAAAAGTCACTCTATTGATGGAACATTGACGAAAAGGAAATAGATCATACTTACCGACTAATTTGCGACGAATTTTAAATAAGTATGTTTAGCGACAGATTAGCAACAGAAGCATTAACTGCTTAATGGCTATTCCAACGTTCGAGCCATAATTTTTTTACGACAGAATTTCATAACGAAACAATTCCATCGGTAATTTCCTGAGCGCTTTTCTTCTTCCTCTACTTGTTAATTTGTTCCTGCTCCAACATCTGTTGTCTGCTCGTTCTTTGTTGCTCGACCTACTCCTTTCTTTCTTCTTCCTTGCATGACCTTCTCCTTTTTCTTTTTTCTTCATTCTTCTTTGTTCCTGCATTGTGCTCATTCTTCTCCTTTCTTCTTTGCTTCTGCAAAGTGTTCATTCTTTTTTCTTCTACTTTCTTCTTTGCTTCAGTTCAGCAGCCCGTGCTTCTTCTTCTTTCTACTTTCATCTTCTTTCTTCTTTATCCTTCTCGACATCACGATGATTTACCTGTTTGATGCTAAAGTTGTAATAACATTTTCAGTGATTTGTTTAACTTTAGGTATTTAAAATATGTACCCCTAGCCCTAAACTAATATTTAACATTATAAAGGAAAAAAAATTGATGAAAATATACTTATAAACTTGCAATGAGAGAAGACTGGTAATAGGAGAATAGTAAATAACCGTCATAATAAGGAAAGAATAGTCAGCAGATGAAAAGAATAAACAACTCAAAATATATATAAAAATATGTAAGGTGTGACCTTTTTTTTTTTT
Source organism: Tinospora cordifolia (assembly GCA_030144865.1). Classification (NCBI taxonomy): domain Eukaryota; kingdom Viridiplantae; phylum Streptophyta; class Magnoliopsida; order Ranunculales; family Menispermaceae; genus Tinospora; species Tinospora cordifolia. Next base: position 12,004 of record JAJIYU010001605.1, on the reverse strand, counting down.
TAATAACAAACAGAAAAGATCAGCTTTTTTCCAAAAAAAAAAAAAAAAAAAGAAGTTGAATGATTATTTGTTTTGGTCAATGAGTTATGTTTTTAGTAGCAAACGGAAAAGATTAGCTTTTGTTTCAATAAAAAATTGCACGATTTTTTAATAGCAAACTGAAAAGATTGTATTTTTTTTTCTAATAAAAACTGAAGTACCAGGTTTTTTTTTTTTTGGGTTAATGGATAGTTTTTTAGTAGCACACTGAAAATATTAAGTTTTTTTCAATAAAAATTGGACGATCAGATTTTTTTGGTTTTTAATTGTTTTTAATAAAACTGTTTGAAATGGTCAATCCACCTGTTTTAAGCCAAGTTTGAATGGTTGAATCCACTCCTCCTATTTAATTGGAACTTATTAATTTTTTTTCTTTTTGGGAGCACATTTGGATAAGGTAAAAATAAAATTTGGTGGTTAAAATATTTATTATTTATTTATTTAGTAAAATGTCTATATTATCATTTTAATTAAGGTAAAACTAAAAAAAAAAAAATGTTGTAAATGAAAAAAAAAAAATTGAAATAAGTCCAAAAACTTGCAGAAGTAAAAATTATTATTCATCATTGCTGTCACTTCCAATCATATCCAGCTGTTTGTGTATTCAGATAGATACATAACAGCTACTAGCGACATTGCTTTTCGAACCGCTACAGCGCCTTACAGATTGGGTTGTTGTAATGGTCGGCAGCCACGCATGCCGACTTTTAAACATCACTGAACTGAAGTCGATTGGATCCATTGCTTGGCAGCGCCAGCGCCAGCGCCGGAGCATCCCCACATGTCGGATCTTTCTCATTCATATCATGCGATACGGCACGGAACCATATGCCTAGATTGCAGAGTGCCACAACCACATCCACTAAATAGTTGGTGAACCCTTTAATTAATAGAAAACGTTGGATTTAATGTCTCACAGCAAACTTGTCATCTTCTTCTTTTTTTGATACATGTGTAATGGCCTATTTATGGAAACTCAATTCTTTTTAAATCTTAAAACACTACAGTAATAGTAACCGTGACTGTTGACCGAAACTCAACATACTTTACTCAAATATTTATTTAAATTCTCCATTAGACGCAATTCTTTATTGTAATTAAACTTCAACTTTAATATTGTACAATCTAAATTACAATCTCAACATCTCCATAACCAATATTATTTCAGTTATATTTATTTCTTCTTATAACTCGGAGCTTGCACACATCAAATGTACTTAGAAAATTTTTCAATTTTTGAAATCTCAATAAATAAAATTTTCAAATAATTATAAGACTATTCAAAGATATGAGAGTTGAGCTAAGGTATAATAATTCAGTTTAAATGTATCTTTAATATAATGTAGGATACTTTTAGCAACAACAAGATAAAATTAGCGTGGTGAATCTATAAATCTTCTAATCAACCTAACTTTTCACCTTGTGCAAGTCAAACATTGTAAACTCCCAACTATTCTTTTTATAATAGGTGAAATCAACTAGTACATTATTGCTTTTCTTAGATAACTTGGTATAGACTTCAACATTAGCGTGAAATAATTGTTTTCTTCTTTTACTTTCAGCATGTGCAACTGGCTTTGACTTATAAAAGTGTTTTATTTTCATATATGCAATTGGTTGATTCACATAGACGTCTTTATCTATATATACATTTAAGAAGGTTGATATTACATCAATTTCATGAATCTTTCAATGTTTTTGAGCAACTATGACAATTTATGATCACATGATCTCAATGTGCACCATAAGAACAAACATCTCCCGATAATCAATGTTGGGCTTCAATTTATAACTTTTCACAACAAGTAGTGTTTTGTAGCCATTAGCATCTATTTAGCTTATTTTTAATCAATGAAAACCTACTTAATATTAATTGCTTTATGTTAGGTAATGCCAATAAACTCTCAAGTGAGAAAAGTCTATTGCTAGAGTTTCTTTGTTAGGACTTTCTTAAAGAAAATTTAATCATTATTTATAAACATGGTATAACGAACCAAGTTTTTATCGTTGTCGATGACATTATTAAAGTAAACAACGAAACCTAGCATCTAGAAGTCAGTCAAGTAACAGACTAAGTTTTAGTACTAATTGCTACTTTATTTATGCTAGCACTCATAGAAACATGGGATGAAGTAAATGTCTCATTATCAAAATAAATGACTTTTTGTGTATTAACATGTTTGTTTACCATCTAAATGCCAAACATCTGGTTTTGGATGCAATTCTTATAACTCGTAGCTTGCACATATCATATGTATTTATCTTAAGAAATGTCTTAATTTTTGAAGTCTTAATAAATAAAATCTTCAAATAACTGTAAGACTATTCAAAGAGATGAGGGTTGAGCTAAGGTATAATAGTTCAGTTTAAATATATCCTCAAGATAATGCAGGATACTTTTAGCAACAACAAGATGAAATTAGCACAGTAAGTCTGTAAATCTTCTAATCAACCTAACTTTTCTCCTTGTGCAAGTCAAACATTGTAAACTCCCAACTATTCTTTTTATAATAGGTGAAATCAACTAGTACATTATTGCTTTTCTTAGATAAAATGGTATAGACTTCAACATTAGCGTGAAATAATTGTTTTCTTCTTTTATTTTCAGCATGTGCAACTTGCTTTGACTTATAAAAGTGTTTTATTCTCATATATTCAATTGGTTGATTCAATAGACCTCTTTATCTATATATACATTTAAGAAGGTTGATCTTACATCAATTTCATGAATCTTTCAATGTTTTCGAGCAATTATGACAATGTATAATCACATGATCTCAATGTGCACCATAAGAGCAAACATCTCTTGCAGGGCTTCAATTCATAACTTTTGGCAACAAGTAGCGTTTTGTAGCCATTAACATAACTATTTGGCTTATTTTTAATCATAAAAACCTACTTAATACTAATTGCTTTATGTTAGAGAATGCCAATAAACTCTCAAGTGAGAAAAATCTATTGCTTGAGTTTCTACATTAGGAATTTTTTAAAGATAATTTAATCAATATTTACAAACATGGTATAATGAACCAATTTTTTATCATTGTCAATGACATTATTAAAGTCAACAACAAAACCTTGCATCTAGAAGGTAGTCGAGTAAAAGACTAAGTTTTAGTACTAAATGCTACTTTATTTACACCAGTACTCATAGAAACATTGGGCGAAGTAAATGTCTCATTATCAAAATAAACGACTTTTTGTGTCTTAACATGTTTGTTTACCATCTAAATACCAAACATCTTGTTTGTCAAAAAGACATCTCTACTCACTTTATGACTACTTCAAAGGTAAACTTGTAAAGCTAATAGACACAAAATCTGTCACTGTTACCAAATTATTATCTTCATTTAGCCTTTATGCAACAAATCCAAACACTTCCAAAAGTGTGCCACACTTGTATGCGCTTTAAGCTTCTTTTGGGGTGATAAACTGTAAGGCTTTTGTTGGAGAACTGTTCAATAAATAAATAGAGCAAACAAAAGCTTTATTGAAAAGTATATGTCATGTCTCTGGCTTTTAACATGCTTTCTAGCAAATTCACAACAGTTTCATTCTTTGCTTGATATCATTATATATGTTGAAGTGATCTGTATGAGAATGTAATCGCATCCTGGAGTCTTTGAGCTATATAGTAAACATCAAAGGCTTTGGCATTGAATTTGCCATAATCATAAACACTTTTTCATGGGAAAACAAATTTTCTAAAGCAATCGAAGGCGACAAATTTATTACCTAAACGTTATAAATCCAAATTTTCTTGTCGTAATCATCTAAAAAAGTGAGAAAATGTTTGTCAAGACAATTGTGAGAACATGCCCACGTTGCCATAAACATGCCCAGTGCTAGCTCACATTTATTAGGGTACTCGTGTTATTGGACCAGTTACCGAAGTGTTCGAACAATTTATCTCTATTTTTTAATTATCCAATACACCACTTTTATCAGGCTCAGTCACATCCTTTAATGTAAACTCTTTATATTATCAGTCAAATCAATACAACACTTCAATTACTTCCATTTTATTTTATTTTGTTTTTAATAAACTCATCACCAAAAAGGTAGGGTGCCATCATTACCAGCGTCTAAAGGGCGCTGGTTTCGTTTTTTCTTTTTTCTTTATTTTTTCAATTTTTTTAACATTTCTTTTCCATTTTTTTTTCCAGTTAAACAGTTTTTTTCCGGTTAAAATTTTTCTAGTAAAATCTACAGTATTTTCAGTTAAAATTTTAATTATTTAATTATTTTTATTTATTATTTTATATCATTTATTTTTTCTATTTTATGCTTATTTTTATTTTTTAATAAAAATATTTTAATGTATTTATTTATTTTTAATTTAATATTATTAAATAATTATTTAAATTTGTAGTGTATTATTTATTGTCTATTATTTATTTATTAATTAATAATTAAAGTTAATATTAAGTAAATATGTAGTATAAAATTTATGCATAAAAGTATACGTTGTTAAGAAAATAATAAAAAACAAAATAAAAAGAAGATATAAAAGAATATCCTTAAAATATTTTATTTGGGTAAGTAATTAAATTAGAGAATAAGTTATTATTTGACGTTAAAATAACTTTAAATTAGAGTAAAAAATAGAGTAATGAATTAGAGATGTCCTAATTACTTATCTCTTAATTTTTAAAATCGTTGTTATTTAATTAAAGAAAGTCCATACTATCACGGTCCAATTGTGGTCTTGCATAAATTATAACACATATATCATACTAATGCGACCCACATACAAATATTAGTACACATATTTATATCATGTCTCACCGGTGTGTACATATAATTTATAATATACATTAGAGTAATAATATACATGCATCACATAAAACAATATTCATTTCATGCATGCAAACACACGTTCATTTTATTAAAGGTCGCCACATAGATTCGAATACTTCTCGATCGTAGCAAATTAAGGAGATCTATTTTCCTATATTTATCATTTATGTTTTCGGCCATTTGGCTATACCATATATAATTAGTGCATCCATCTTCTAGTGGAAAAAAAAATAATGATAGTAGTGAATTACACTTTATATATGTTAGTTCTTAAGTCACTTAGTACCATGGTAGTGAAATGAAGTGTAGCAAGAAAATAAAAACATATTGCAAAAAGAAAAGTGACACAAGGAGATGTTCACTCAGTTCGACAATTAAGCCTATGTTTGTGGGGCCTCGTTCAGATAAAAAATGTCACTATGAATAAATTGTACAACTATTACAGCTGGACTAACACGATGACCACAACACCGATGTCATAATTTGCAATATACACCACGCAATACAGCTATTGCAACTGGACTAACACGATAACCACAACACCGATACCACACTTTGTAATATTTACAACTGGTTCAACATTCTACAACAACATTCTATGTACATGAAACACAACAAGCTCCTCTCATCTAAAAGAACGTTGTAAAATTCTGTAAACACACAAGTTGCAGATAGTACAACTCCTTCGTAATCATTCAATAAAACAAGAATAAAGATTTTAGCTTTCAACACTCATCACAATGACTCCCACATGTATAAATGATGTTTTCTTTGTAGCTCCGAGTAATAATGAAAGCTTCAGACGACTTTGCATATATAAACTTTGGAACAGAGTATTTCTTTGACAAATAGATTTTTTTGGGCTCACTGTGCAATCCAGTGTGACATGATACTGTGAGCACAGTCTGCAAACAGATTTTTCAAAAACTACAACTTTTCAAGAACCGTGAGATTCTTTTGCTTCTTCTGGATTCTTAGTATAGAGAGTAGAAGGAAATCTTTATTGAATATGCACAACCTACCATTTCAATGAAGCTTTGGGAAAAAATTTGAGATACCTATTTCGAAAAATAATGTAGTTGTAAAGTTTTAAAGAATAGTGATGAACCATTTTAAGAGCATAGAGATTTGGGAATAAACAAGTTTCTTTTCCAAGTAGGATTCTAAGCATTAACAAATTGAAATAATTTTCTTAAAGATACCAAAATCAGAAACTTATCCGATGGTTATTAGAAAATGTACACTATTTCTATTTTTAAAACATTATGCAATATGTCATATTCTAATCATGCCTTCTTCAGTTTATAAAATTAACCTAGCATTCTGTAATCCGATTTCTAAAAACTCATAAGTGAATCAATGAGAATCTTATCTCCAAAAAGTACCAATATTTAATTTTTCAAAAACCAAAATCTATTGTTAGTGATTCCATAATCATGAAGCACTAGTTAACAATAATTCCAGATTTCAAGATGTAGTAGCAGCTTTATGATATTTAGATTCTAAAATCCAATAATGGCATGCAATCAATTAGTTTCTAAAACAAATAGTAGTGTACAATATTTTCAGAGAATATTGATATTATAATTTCATAAACTTTGCTAAGAAAAGATTTCAAAACATTTTATAAGGTTTGTTCCAATGATTATGCAATATTTTGGTTTCCAAAAATAGTATGCAATATATCAGCTTATGCAATATTTAGACTTCCAAAAATTGTATGTAATATTATCTAAAATCAAGATGCAGTATTATTCAATTTCAAAAAAAAAAATAGCAGCAATATTCAGTTTTTTCTATAATAATAATATTTTATTTTTTAAAGACATGAAATAAAACATTCTTAACAATATTATTTCCAAAATATTAATAGCACCAAAATAAGAAATATCATTTCCATAATGTTAGCAGTATTTTTTAAATATATGAATGTTAATTTGATAGGACACATCAGCACCAAGCATGTCAACTCATATTTGAAAATTGTTACGTCACATATAAAGTGATATTTTCTAACAATATATATGTTCACTGACTTTCTTTAGTTCTTTTAATTACTGAATCGTCTAAGATTATCATATATTGGACTGCAAACCTTTTTTGATAAAAGAAAAAAGTCAACTAATAAATATGCATTTTCATATTTGATCTACGACTTGTTAAGGGATGATCCGATCTATTCTGAACTAAATAACGCCAAATTGACCCTGGATAATTGGGTTAGCTTAAATTATAATATTAGTTCTAATTTATATGATACATTTTAATTTTAATGTAGATATATATTTTAAGAAGGTGGCAACTAAATGAACTTGGTATATATTTCTAAAATTAACTGTCCTTAATCTAATTTTTTATATTCATATTTCAAAACCCTCTTCTTTTCATCATTGCTTTCTTCTTTTTAATATTTCTTCTTAGAAAACAATTAGTCGCTTGTGTTGTAAATTACAACCCAAAAATCACATGACGGGAAAAAAAATGAAAAGAAGTAAATTTTGGGTATAAAAAATAGAATATGTGGTTGAAATATATATATATATATATATGACGAAAAGAAGGAAGGAAAGAAAGAAATAAAGGTAAAGCTGAAGTAAACTATCTTAGCAGCCAAGTCAGAGGAATCTTTTATTGTGAATACCAAAATGATACTGAAGCCAAATGGCAATGCTTCTTATCTGTTCATGAACGAGGACTGCGGCATGTGACAGCGCGAACTGCACGTGATTTTGCCTGCACAATCACGAAACCACGCGTCTTCTGCTTTTTCTTGTACATCGCTGTTTCTTTTTTCTTTTCTTTTATGCGCACTTGCTATACAATAAGTGAAGTTAATTTAAGTGTAATTGCAACTTAAAACTAATGTAATCATTTTTCTAGTTGCGATTGTAATTAATTGGACAATGGCTTGACATCAGTGCTGAAATACTTGACTCCTTTACACATACAGTTGCCCATATTGGACTTCCAGAATTCATAAATAATATAATGTAATTTGCAAAAAAACTACGTACTAAGATGGAGTAGTTCATAGCCATAGCCGTATTGATGATGTGTATATATTATAATATACTCGTAGTGCATGCTACTGGTAAACTTTGAGACTAATACTACCTGCCCGCCAGTCAATTGTCAAGCAAGCCATTCAATAGGTCAAACTATGAATATCAGAAATGTTATAAGAACATTATAATTTACATCTAGTTGTTTTCGCTTGAAATACAAAGTTGCACTCTTACAGGGTCAGCCCTGAGGTGCACTCTTATTGAATAGTTATAATTAATTTTGAATTAGATAGCATTTAATATAAGCATCATCAACGATATATACCACCATTTTTTTTTTATGAATCATTAACTTTAATTTAAATAAAAAAAAGTCTCCAATGAATTATAATTTAATTAACAATAAAGCAAAGCCTACATTACTTGTCGCCTTATGGGGAGAGTGCTCAAGTTAATGGTTGGTGGGTTGGCGAGAATTGGACTCACGTCCACTTGCAACCACAGATTTTCTTAAATGATGGACTTATAATAAGTGCAGACATTATATATATGTCGTTCATAGTTATCTGCGTGTTAATAATAATAAATCCCCATGGTTACGCAGCACAACTAAATTAAAGACCCAGAGGAAAAAACACAAAACAAAAAATTAAAAATCAAAGAAAAGCACGGGCCCGCTCCTCTTAGTTGTTTCCGCATAAAAAAAATGGGAGACCAGGGAGAGAGAGAGAGAGAGAGAAAGAGAGAGAGATTCCCAGCTTTACCCAATATTTCATACATGTACAATTCAGACCTCCAAAAACCGTTCATGGTGCATTTTAGAATGATCTAAAGGACTTTTTTCAATATCCAGCTGATGATGTCTTGAAGAGCGCCGTGGATTATATTCATTATAAAATGATGCACTGTAATTCATTATAATTAAAGCATTACATGGAGAAGAACATTAAGCAACAAGTGACAACAGCACTATCTATGCATTAATGAGTTAATTAATTTTAAATGTCTTGTATTAGACCGAGGGAGGGAAGTTCGTGGTGCTGAAATCAAAGGACGCGTGATGTGGGCTATTGGCATCTATTTTTGCTATGAATATTGTTAGAATATAGAGTCACTAAAACAATTAGTTAACAATCTATAACATAAAGTGCAACAAGGAAACAGAAAAATACTACAAGAAGAGAAATGACACAAGGAGATATTTACGCAATTCAGCCAACAAGCCTATGTCTGCGAGGCCTCACCCAAATAAAAAATATCACATGAATAAACTGTACAACTTTTGCAACTAGACTAACACGATGACCACAACATCGATGCCATACTTTGCATTATACACTACACCGTACAGTTATTGCAATTGGACTAACACAATAGCAGTTGTTAAAGGTTCTCACTCCCTTCATGATAGAAGCTCCTAAACAATCAAAGATCTAACATCTTTCCTTTGTGACTTTGGAACCCATCGTTGAATGATTCTATGCTTCTTCCTCATGTTATCTTACAAAACGTCCTTCTGTAGTTTGTCGCATTGCTTCACTTATGGCCTTTCCTGTTGTAGTAGTAGTAGATGGGAACTCTAGCTATCATGTTTGTGTTCTTGTGCTGAGTTTTAAATTTCATTTCTACAGAGTATTTACTTCTGAATTGACTCTCTTGCTTAGTTGTTGTTGTGTATCCAAGACCCCTTCGGTCACGTGAGCTTTGCCCCATGTCAAGAATCTCATTCAACTTTGCCTTTCTAGAATTGAGGCGCTGCAACATTTGTTCTGCAAAATTTGTTTGTTTGTTAGTTCATCGGTCTTTTTCTCCTTTTCCTTGATTGCGTCTTGCTGAACTTTAACCATCTCCTTCATTCCTACAACCTGTTCTTCTAGTTCTTTGTTCTGAATTCCAACCTGCAACCGTCTTTTATACATTAGTTCATATGTTTTCTAAATTCTTTCATACTCACCTCATCATCATCACTATCTGAGCAGATTCTCTGTTTGTATTTCTGACAGCTACAGTGAAAGCAACAAAGTTGCTAAAAATCTCATCTTCTTCATCTTGACAGTCATTAGATTATTCATTCTTTTTGAAAGTATTCACACATTCAACCTGAATGTGTCTCATGCTTCCACACTCATGACACTTTATGTTCCTGAAATGATTGTCAGATTTAGATGATTCTTTTGTAAATTTCATGTTTTCAAACCTATTTTTTGAGGATGGATTCTGTTTTCTGTATTTCGTCAGAAATTTGTTAAAGTTTCTTGTAATCAGTGCAAACTCGTCCTCCATGTTCAACGTACTGGTTTCAGCTTGTAATGCAATGCCTTTGTCTAATTTCTAATTTGGAAGGTTCATTTTATATTTTTGCAGTGATCCCATGAGTTCATCAAGTCTCATTTTAGTTAGATCCTTCGCTTCTTTTATGGCTGCAACTTTTGCTGCAAACGTGAAGGTAAGGATCTCAAGGCTTTTCTCACAAGTGTTTCATCTGAGTATTTCTTTCCTTGTTGGAATGCCTGATTGACAATGTCGTATAACTTGCCGTTGAAGCTTGATATGTTGTCATGATCTTCCATCTTCAGCATTTCGAATTGAGACGTCAACAATTGCAGTTTCGAAATGCGAACAACATTTGTACCTTCATTAGATGTTTGTAAAGTCTACCACGCATCTTTGGCAGATTCACATGTGGCGATTAACTTGAACTACTCTATGTCGACTACATTGAAGATAGTGTTAACAGCCTTCGAGTTTGCTTGAAACATTCTTTTATCTTCCTTGGACCATTCAGATTTTGGTTTGGCACTAGAGTTGTCTTCTGATGTTGGAGGTGTTCAGCCATCTTCAATAACTCTCCAAGCAAATTCGACCATTGATTGGATAAAGATGTGCATTTCATTTTTCCAGTAGGTATAGTTCCCTTTTTCAAGAAGTGGGGGTCTAGTGATAGAACCACCTTCCTTGGGATGATGTCTAACTGAGTTACTCATTTCTGTTGTGGATTTCATTTGCCAAGTTAAAGGCTACAAGAAGAAAGGTGACCCGCTCTGATACCAATTGTTAGATTATAGAGTCACTAAAATAGTTAGTTAACAATTTGTAATATGAAGTGCAACAAGGAAATAAAAAGATATTGCAAGAAGAGAATGACACAAGGAGATGTTCACACAGTTCAGCTAACAAGCCTACTGTAACACCCCGCCTCCCAAGTCCTATCTTCCACGTCATCTGACGGTTCAACTCTCTTTGATAAAAAATCTTGGGATGCTCGGGAGACAGGTCCGTGCTACATTTTCTTCTTCTTGGACCCAAATCCACTAGGGTTCCTGTGTACATTAGTCTATGTACAAAATGACATCATGGTAAATAAGATTCTTTATTTATTCATTTGAAAATTCTGAGTACAATGATCCATTACAGCAAAAAATAAATTCAAAGTTGAAATACATGATTTAGCTTGGGCCAATGCGCCCTATATTGAAATAAATAAAAACTTTCAATAGATAAACCTCATCGTAAGCTAATTAATTCCCTGTGATGTGAAAAATAGAGGGGTGAGTTAAAAAGCCTAGTGAATCATTCAATCTATTTAATCAATTATTTCAACCAAACAATGCAAGCATATCAAACACTTTCAGAGATTAATTCGATTCAACCAACGAGAATAACCTCTGTGCTCCAGATCTAGGGAGAGAGATCAATTTTGAAACTCAAACCCATCTCTAATGGGATCATTCTTGAAACCTGTTCCATTCTAGTGTCAGTATTGACAACCAGTTCCAATTTTACATTGAACACACAAAGTCCTCCATATCGATACATGGTTGAAATCTTATTTAATCTTATTTTTGTGTGCAATAGCATAGTAAATAAATATTTCAACAGTAATTAAACATACTAAGAATATAACATCATAAATCAACAGAAGCACAGATTTTCGATTTCTGATGTAGAAGATAGTACGACACGCAACTACAGAGCATACTCTCTCAAACAGGAAAAACGACTTTCGATTTTTTATGTAGAAGATTGTACAAGACGCAATTACAGAACATACTCTCTTGGTCATGAGCAACATGATAATTGAATGACACAAATGCAAAGAACAAAATCAAACTAACAAACAAGCAAGCATTATCTAAATCAAAATAATAAATTAAAAGAAA
>JAJIYU010001604.1:0-34995 GCA_030144865.1 Tinospora cordifolia | reverse complement strand
AAATTAGAAAATTTTGATTTAGCAAGTTTCTATTTTCCTTTTGAATGTAAGGGCATGTTGCCCAATTTTGAACAAGACTTCTGCTGATTTTTAGTATTTCTATTTTGATCAACAATGTATAGTTAAAGCACTTTCTTTTATTAATAAAGAAGTTGAATTTTTCTTTACCTTTAATTGTCTAATGTGAATTTGCACTATTGAATTTATTCTAAGGCATGTGGTACTGAAAAATAGAAAGTCAAGTGTGTGTCGCTTGTAAAGTAACACTGGCCCGACCCGCCAATTGGTTAAGTCCACCGAAAAAAATAATGGTGGTTATGTCCAAACTCTCAAATTAAAGAACGTGGGGGTTGGGGTGTTACAAGCAACAAAGGCAAGACAAGTGGCTTGTGGGTCTGATAGAAGGAGTTGAACAAGGTAAGCATTCTGACTTTAGGTTAGATGCTGAGAATATCCTGAGGCTCGGGGAGAGGCTGTATACCTAAGAATGGACAGAGTAAGCAGACCGTACTGGATGAGGCTCATCAGACCAAGTATACACTGCATCCAGGTGGAGATAACATGTACCAGAACTTCAGAAAGACTAACTAGTGGAGAGGAATGAGGAGGGATGTGGCTAAGCATATTGCCAAGTGCTTAACCTGTCAACAAGTAAAAGAAAACATCAGAAACCCTCTGGAATGTTACAACCACTCCCTATACCTGAATGGAAGTGGGATAACATTGCTATAGAAGTTGTCAGTGGTTTTCCTAGGAATAAAAAAGGAGAAGATATTGTTTGGGTGATTGTGGACCATCTCACCAAAGTGGTTCACTTCTTGTCGATTAGATCCATTGACCAAGTCAATAAGCTTGGAGAAATTTATGTGAAAGAAATCGTCATGCTTCATGGTGTGCCCAAGACTATTGTGTCTAACGGAGACTCTCGCTTCACTTCACAGTTCTGGCAGAGTCTAGAAAAGGAGATGAGTACTAAGCTCACCATCAGTACAACATTTCACCCTCAGGCAGATGGTCAGTCTGAGGGAGTTATCTAAATTTTAGAGGATATGTTGAGATCTAATGCTTTGGACTTCAAGGAAAATTGGAGCAACTACTTACACTTGGTAGAGTTTGCCTATAACAATAGTTATCAAGCGAGTGTTAAGATGACTCCATTTGAGGCTCTTTATGGAAGACTCTGCAGATCACCTACATATTGGGCTGAACTCGAGGACCATGTATTAACTAGACCAGATTTGGTAGAAGAAATGAATAACCAAGTCAAGTAAATATAGAGCAGGCTGACTACAACACAGAGTAGTTAGAAGAACTATGTTGACAAGAGGAGAAGACTACTAGAGTTCCAAGTTGGGGACAAGGTATTTTTGAGAATTAGTCCTCAGAAGGGCATCAAGAGGTTCGGATTCAAAGGGAAGTTATCTGCGAGGTTTGTTGGGCCCTTTGAAATACTTAGAAGAATCGGGGAATATGCTTATGAGTTAGATCTATCAAACCAAATGACTTTAGTTCATAACGTATTCTATGTATCCATGTTAAGAAAGTGCAGACCTGACCCATTTCACGTCATCCACTGGGAGGAAGTAAATATTCAAGATGATGCTACTTACGAGGAAACAACAATCAGAATCCTCGATCATAAAGTATAAAGTCTACGAACAAAGGATATCTCGTAAATGAAGGTACAGTAGAAACATCACGAGGTGGAAGAAACTACTTGGGCACTCGAAAGTGAAATGAAGACCAAGTATCCACACCTTTTCACTTGAAATTCTTATTTATGTTCAAATTTTAAAGAAGAAAATTTTCTAAGGAGGGTAGATTGTAATACCCTGAATTCATTGTACTCAATTAAATGAAATTTATCATTTATTCAGTGAAATTTGGGTACAAAATGAAACTAGACTCATTTCAGGGCTAAATTTTGCAGGTTCCAAACTCTCATTTAGTGACCCGTAGGGACCCAAAATAATTTGAAATGAAGTAAGGTGACATAACCAACTAATTGGACAACATATCCAAAAATTAGAACAATTGGTCAAGATTAGGGTTTTCAAATGCCAAACGCCCTTCGAGGGGTCCAAATTAGAAAGAATTGGCATTTAGGGTACTTTTGGGAATCGAAATGACCCAAAACGAAATGGAATGACATGAACAAACAAAATGAATGATATATCCAAAAATTAGAACAATTGGCCAAGATTTGAATTTTCATTTGCCTAGTGACCTCAATGGGTCTTACATAAGGAATGTTTTTGAGGAAAAATCACATTGGGCCAAGCCATACCTTAAAATTTGCATTAGGTTCATGTGATTCCAAAACTATAGGTTACAAATCATAATTTCTTGTAAATAAGGAGATGTTAATCTAATTTAATTTTATGAACCCATGAAGTTATGACTACCCCTAACATGTGTAAGGCACATGGGTGGAATACCATGATCATGTGCACCCTACCCTACCAAAAGCTCCATAGGACGTATCCATCATTTGAATTCATAAAAAGTGATCCCATATGCCATACAACTGATCATGTATGCCCACACCTACCCAGGGAATGAGACGTCCTATAGGAATTGGAGAATCCAAGAAGGGTGATTCCATACACCAAGACAAGTGATCATGTGCATCGTGCCCTTTTCATGCAAAATTGGTACATAGTTGTGTGTGTGTCTATGCACATGTGAACTGACCAAATTAGAAGGGTCTAAAATATGAATGAGACATCATAAAAACCTAGCCGTTCCATACTCACAAGAGAAAATAAAAAATGAAAACTTTCCTATCCTATTTTGGTGCCTAAATTGAGTGATTCTCACATATGGGATGCCACCCTTGGGTTTAAACCAGATTAGAGAGTTTCCTTAAGCTTAGACATGAATATTAGACTATGTTATGGTGTCCCCTCAAGATTGATAGCATACTCCCCATGCTTGATGTCCAAGAATGAAGAAATAGGAAGCATTCTACGTGTATCTTGTGTGATGAACAAGCAAGAGACTAAATAAGAAAGTTTTATGAGCATCTTCTTATGCACAAGGGGATCTCCCAATTGAGATTAGAAGTGTTCTAATTTTGAAATTATTCTTTGAAATTAATTAACAAATTTAATAGAGAATCAAATCATGGCTCACAGGAAATTAGCAAGCTTTAGTGGTCCATGAGCCCACATACCTATTTCAATCCAAACCATCCCATGAGTGTTTGGAAAGTTGCCCAACTTTGTGAGCTACCCAAGCTGCCCCAGATGTCCCCTAAGTGCTCTTTAAAAACTATATAAGCCCCCCTCTTGCTCACATTTATATCATCCCAAAGCAAAGAGTTGACACTTCCCTCTTTGCTTGTTCTTGCCCTCTTCTTGGCGCCTCTTCTCACTCTCTTTTCTTTCCTGTGTGAGAAGTTCTTATTTTAGTATTTTAGAGAGTTTTTGAAGTAGTTTTGTTGGTGGTTAGAAGTTCTGAAAGTGGTAGATAAGGGAAACCGCCGTTGGATTCTATAAAGAAACTCGAATTGAGGTAGATGAGATTTCTAGAACACGACCTTTTTATTTTGAATTCATAGCATGTTCATGCATGTGTAGTTTTAGATTTCAGTATGTTTAATCATGTTTCAATTCTAGTTTAGCATGTTTTTATGTTTTAATCACTAATGAGAGCATGTCATGCTTAGAATCCGTGTTTAGGATTTATTTCAAAGTTTCAAGCATGTCATAAGATGTTTTCATACTTTCTTGGTTGTTTAAAATTTTGAAATTTATGTTCTGAATTTCTTTTATGATTATGTGATCTAAAATATAAGAAAGTGAAGATAAGAATCACGTACTGTCATGGTGACCCATAGGGGTGCTATGGGTATTCTTAACACGTGCTTGGAGTACATAGTTGCAAAGTGGAACTAAGGGATACTTAGTATGTGGCATCCCATGGAAAGTAACAAAGAAATATTTTTCCATCCTAAAGAGAGGTATCTAAATTAAGAACATCAAGGGAGTAGAACCTCTTTCAGTCATAACGTCAACTTGAACCAATTTGATGTATGAATCCTTAATATTTGAAAGTGTGTGAATTTGAATGTGTAAAAAATTTTGAAATAATAAGCTAGTTGTTTGATGGATGATCCATTGGGCTATGTGCTCACCTCTCTCTTTTAACATTTCAAGAAATTGAATATGATGGTAATGAAAATATGATAATAGCTATTGTTGGAAAGTTTCCTTTTTTCAATGTAAGGGCATATTGCCCACTTTAGATTTATTTGACTTCCAGTGAATTTTTTTTATTTATTTTGAGTTATGCACTATTGATTATAAATTCAATAATGTATTTCTTTATTTTTTTTAATAAATAAAGAGTTAGAAATATTTATTTTTCTACTTGTAATGCCTTATTGAACTTAAAATTGATCAAATTGGGTGAGGCACTCATGAAAGGTTCAATAAGAGTTAGAATAAAGGTATCGAGATGCAAGTTGTGTACTTGTATATGTAACATAGGACCCAAGCCGCATTGTGGTTGAGCTTAAACCTGTTTCTAGGGGTTGGGGTTTTACAAATAATGCAACAAAAGTGGAAGTCTTTAACATTATTTACATTAAGAGAACAACATTAAAACTTGTACATGCTGAATTAAAAAAAAACACAAAATAACAAAACAATAAAACAACCCACTGTGGACTAGGCTGGAAAAGATCATGCCATCAACATTGCTTTCCCCTTATTCACACTAGATGAACCTGGAACGTTAAGAGTAGTGAACTCAATATCCACTTGAGCCTAGTGAGTAGCAAAAAAATATTTTTACTTAAGTATAGCATTTTACATGCAATGCAATTGGCAAAATCACAATCACTCATATAAAAATGCAACAACAAATAGCATGCATAATCATCAGATATAAAAATGCAACAACTTAATATGCCATGAAGTGTGCCATGAATTATCCCATGTTCCAAGGGTCTAGCATATAAACTTGATACCCTTTATTTCCTTTTAAGAATTCTTTGGGCATATTGCCATTTCGGACGGACATGATCATTGTCCAAGTTATACTGTCATATCATCAACGATCGTGGGCCATTGACTAGGTGGTATAGTCGCCACCTACGAACTAATAGAGTGTGTCATGCACCACTCTTAATATATCCATAAAGTGTACCAATGTACCATTCTTATCTCAGGACTATCACAATCCAATGTTTGTACTTCAGAACCTTTCATCATTAGGCCAGGTCAGCAAATTTGAAGATCCATCAATTATTCCTATCTTTGAGCTATCATGATCCAATGTCTGCACCTCAGAACCTCTCATCCTTAGGCCAAGTCCGCACATCCGAAGATTCGTCGATCAACTCTATCTTAGAGCTATCGTGATCCAATGTTTGCACATTAAAACCTCTCATCCCAAGGTTAGGTCGATACATCTGAAGATTCGTACTCTTATCTCAAGAATTTCATGATCCAATGTCCCCACCTCAGAACCTTTCATCCTGAGGCTAGGTCGGCACATTTGAAGATCCGTCAATCAGTTTTATCTCAATGCAACATGCAATGCATGTATCACCCAATTATGCAACAACAATAAGTAGAAGAAAAGGTTAAGTAAAAAATCAAATTACTACTCACAAACTAATTTGATTGCTTCTGGTCGTGTTTTCCAATATCAAACTGAATACCAAAATCTTACACAGTTGACATGTGTCTCACTTTTTGTATACGATAAGTAATCTCTTGTCAATTTTTTTATACAATACAGGAAGTAGAAAAAAATTAATTATTCTGAATGTTATGCATTTTGTCCTAGGTGAAGTATTTCATAATGTTATACAACATTATATAACCTTAAATACATATATATTATTAATCTATTAATTCCCTCAAATTGTATAAATGCAAATATAATCTATTAATTGATCTCTAAAAATATTAATTTTAGTGTCATTGAGTTCAGAATTTTATTTTTGATATTTTAGTACCCATCAATTAAAATTTTATTATCAATACATATATCCACTATGTGTCAGCTCCAATTACCATATAAATTCTTAGGAACTTAAGGATACAAATAAACTGTATATCTGTGTTCTACTCGTTGATGTGGATATAATGATAAACATATTGTGTAGTTTTATACTAAGTAAAAATACATCCAATATTTGGGTTGTACAATAAACTATCACTTTTATTGAAAACTATACTAGAAAAACTTGAATTCGCAACTGTCTTATCTATTTTACATTGAAAAGAGACAAGACTAACTCACCAAAATGACGAATTTCGTGGAACAGGTGGTTTTTTTCCCTCTTTTCTTCCTTTTTATTTCCTTTTCTTTTTTCTCTTCCCATATTCTATTTCCTCTCCTCTGAATCTTTCTGCTCTCTTTCTTTTCTCCCATGAATGATCAAGTGAGAATGAGACGATAAGCAACTAAGAGACACACATATATAGGTATTTGGTGGTGGTGGGTCCATCCAAACCAAATACTCAACCTCACTTTCTCTCCTCCCTTATCTTTCCACCTCATTTTTTTCTCACACCATCCATGCATGCATTATATATATATATATATTTTATTAACTAATGCATAAAAATATTTTATACACCAATTAGCATTTATTATATATATATATGTATTAAAACAACTCATTGATTTTATACAAATACCATAAAATCATGTATTTTCATTTATAATTCATCAATTCATACATGAAAATACATGTTGAACCCATGGACTCAATATCCAAAAATACAGGTCGTTATAGCTTGGTAATGGGTTTGACTAATTTGGAGAAGTCTTGGATGAACCTTCGGTAGTATCCAATTAGGCTTAAGGAACTCCTGATCTCTGTAACTGTTTTGGGTTGCTTCTAGTCCATGAAAGCTTCCACCTTTTTAGGATCTACAGAAATGCCTTTAGTTGACACTACGTGGCCAAGAAACTTGACCATCTTCATATAGAACTCGCACTTACTAAACTTGACATATAATTTTTTCTTCCTTAGCGTTTCCAATACAATCCTTAAGTGGTCAACATGTTCAGCTTCTGACTTAGAGTAAATCAAGATGTCATCCACAAATAACACCACACACTGGTCAAGGTATTGCCTAAACACTCGGTTTTTCAGATCCATGAAAGCAACTGGTGCATTGGTCAAACCAAAGGGCATCACTATAAACTCAAAGTGTCTATATCGGGTCCTAAAGGCTGTCTTGTATAAATCTGACTCTTGGATCCTTAACTGATGGTATCTTGACCTAAGGTAAACTTGGAGAAATGAGTGGCTCCTCAGTAAAGGATACTTGTTCTTCACTATCAATTGATTCATCTTTCGATAATCAACACATAGTCTCATAGATCTATCTTTTTTCTTCACAAACAAAATTAGAGCTCACCATGGCTATTCACTTGGTTTGATGAATCCTTTTTCTTAGAGCTCACCTAGTCGAGTCTTTAACTTAATTAGCACTATTGGTACCATTCTATAAGGAGGAATAACTATAGGGTTGGTTCCAATGTGAAGTTCAATCTTGAATTCTACTTCTCTGGTCGGTGGTAGTCTTGGTAAGTCATCTGGGAACACATCTTCGTAATCTCAGACCACTTGTAAATTCTAAGTTCCCTTTTGTTTTTCAGAGTCCTCCTCTAAGAACTTCGTGAGCTCATCTTTCCACCTTAAGTAGTTCAATATTTCTATCATCGAGCTTTTAGGTAATCTTTGTATCATCATTGATTCTATAGGTCTTTCTTGAGGGTAAGGTTATCATTACTCTCCTCTTCAGACAATCAATTTGTGCATGATACTAGTTTAACCAGTTCATTCCCAATAATACACTGTACTCGTAAAATGGAATAACATGAAGATCTACTAAAATTAGATTGTCTCCAAATCTACGGTTGCAAGTACACATTCCTTTTGTGGTAACAATAGTTCCTATGGGTACGGATACATTCAAAGTTATAGACAATGTTTTGTCCCACCAAAGCTCAAGCCCATGAGCAACAACAATAGCAGTGTAATTAAGTAAACAAGTAAGTACAAATTTCATAGACGGAATTTAGCAATTAAGTAAACAAGTAAGTATAAATTTCGTGTATGAAATTTATTTAAAGGGTATATTGTAAAACCCCAAAATTTCGTTGGATAAGTAATTAAAATAAAATAAACTTTGAGAAAATAATGAAATTAATCATGTAAAACATGTACAGTCAAATGTACGAAGGGGTAGGTAAACTAGAACAAAACAAGTAAAATTGCACAGGAGCAACGTTCTAGTTGCAACGGTAATGACATTCACTACTGCAGTAGTGCATTCTTACCTAGATAAACCAATGAAAATACTATGTTCTAGTTGCCGCAGTAATGCATTTCCACTACCACGTAATAAGTAAAAACTTGCATGAAAAAAATTATGTAAAGTTTTCAAAACGACTATGTAAAGTTTCTAAATGCATAGATTGTGCTAAAACTATCACTTGCTAATACTTGTGTGTAGGAAACAAATAAAATAGAAAGGGGAAGAGTTTAGGAAAGAATTTTACCAAGGAAACAACACCAAACTTCTTAAACCCAACCCCATTGAACTCTCTATAAATTTAGCATGAACACCCCATTCTCGTCACTCAACCAAGTGTGAATTCTCTTTTCTTCTTACTCTCCTAGCCATCTTCTTGGCACTCTTTCATTCTCTAGCTATGCCACAAACAATCATAGTAGTAGGGAGGAAAACCCATAATACTGCACAATAGTGGCAAGAACCTGCTTTTTGACATTCTTTTAGAGAAATAGGAGGATTCAATATATCAAAGAAGGTATAATACCCTATCAAAATCCCAATTTGATGGTTCATGGTCTAGAATTCGAGATAATAGGATGCCAAGGTAATAGAAGAATAAGGCATGAGAAAAATATACACATAAATCTAATTTCCGTACTAATTATCACAATAGTGATCATTGTTACTGCGGTAATGTCTTCATTTTCCTCTATTTATGGACTTTCATTCTGATTACCGTGGTACTTTACTACACTAATGCAATGTATTTTTGTCCTTGGCTTTTGCTTGCTGCGGTAGTCTACCGCAGTAATGCAACTCTGTTTTATTGATTCCCACTGGTTACCATCATAGCCTACTGCAGAAATAAATCTGCATTCACATTTTTACTTGTGCGTTCTGATTATTGTGGTAATCCTTTCTCCTATCGTTGTACACAGAACCAAGATGACATTAGGACTCATCTAACATGATTTCCTTGCACATTACATGTCATATAGGATAATGAATCATTAGAGTATTGTTTGAAAGGGTTAGAAACACAGAATCACTTGAATAACACATTTAATCCTAATCTTGAAGGTTGAAGGCTCAAGGAGGCTTGGAATAACACCACAAGGACTAGGAAGGAATCAAGCATCAAAGGTGGAGATGATTTTAAAATTTTTAATTTATTATCTTGATTCAAATAAAATATACATTTAAGCTTGATTTATGCCTTGAATAGAATATGCATGTTTAAGATTGAGATATATGATTGATGAATGATGATGCATGAGTAATGTATGTGATGTAATGATCAATGAATGACCTGTTAACATGCTTAAGATTGCTATGATTGATGACTACCATGTTTATGATGCTCACATTTTTATACATCTGATTTAATCTGTTATTAATGTGAGTTGTCATTGAAGAAAGATTAATAAAGATTGTAATCATGTATCGGTGTAGTGATGGATTTTATAGTAAGTGTTCTAACTAGGACTCGGCTTGTCGATTATTGATTTTTATTGATTTGGAATAGGCTTTTGGATTGACCCCACTTCCTCGATTGGTGAACTAGGTGTTTGGATTGACCTCTCTCCCTAGATTTGGAACATTGAGGTGGATTCCTTTTGGTTGTAACGTCGACTGATAAATAATTAATTAAGGTGGAATCCTTTTTCTAACATTTCAAGAAACTAATGATCAGAGGCTGCGTGGATAATGAGAATTACTTTTAGAGTTTTCTTTTTTGGTTTCATAATTTTGTTAAAGTCGCACATGTTTGCCAGAGTTTCTTTTGTCAAGTTTTAAAGTTATTCTATTGTAATAAACTCAAAGGTTTTTATACCTCTTGAATATTGAGATTGATTTTCAAATAATGGAATTGATTTATTATATCAAAAGGTTTCAAGTATTTTATATGAAATCTATATGAGTTATTGTGTAATAACCCAAGTTACCCCAGTTTTAGAAGCAAAAGCAAATCAATGGACGAAAAAGAGGGGCGTCATGGTGTCGCGGTTCCCATTTGGGAACTGTGATCTTGCGTCAAATGGGGCTCAACTTGGAGGATAGCAGTCTTGCATCTCAATCTTTAGAGAAACGATTTGCATGAGGACTGCAGTTCTGGGTCTAGAGGACCACGGTCCTGCGATAAACATTCGTGAAAATCCTGCCAAAGATGTGGGACCGTAGTCTAGGATCGCGGTCTTGCGATTAGAGCAATGTTAAGACTGCGATCATGAGAACAAAGATTGTGCTCCTATGAGTGAAAAATAGAAATGAAAGTTAGGGCACGACTTGTCTATTTATCACAATGTGTGCAAAACCCTAATCTCCATTGTTCATCCTGTTCCTGCAATCGCGTAGACTCCTCTTAGAACATAACCCTAACGCTGAAAGTCAGTCAATCTTCATTCTCACACATGTCTCCTAAGTCGAATACACACCATTCAACCTTCCACTCGCAATTCCACAAGCACCGTTGAGGGAAAAGTTGCATAAGAACACTGCAGTCTCATGGTAGAACCCTGAATCCATGCCATAACATGTTGTAAGGTAAGAACTGTCTCTAAGAGGATTGTCTAAGTTTCTTACCATGATCTACCATAAATATGATTGATTGTGATAACTTTTAACACTATTTTCGTTCTCTATATGCCATAGAACCCCAGAACTGTTGTTTGAGACATTATGGTGAGGCGGACAAATGGAGGAATGAAGGGAACCTAGGTATTAAAACGTTTTACCCATTTAAATATGTATTTTTTAGATCTAAGAACAACGCATAAAGTCCCTCGTGCAAGAAAAACTAATAAACGCACGAACAGTGCGATTTCTAAGAACCTAACATTGTAGCAAGTTGCATTGCCGCGGTAAAAACCTCAAATATTGCGATAATGATGAAAGTTTTGACTTTCTTACCAAGACCACTACAATATTTGATAGTTATAATCTATTTGCATATCATATATCATGTAGATCACTTAATAATGATTTTTGGAGTTAAGAACAGTGCAAATACTATTACTGTTGAGGATTTGCATGTTAAGCTACTAGGATGAGAATTTGTAACCACTAAGGTGAAAGGTGGTACCAGTCTAGTGAGATGCTCACGTAGAGCTCAGTCGATAGATCAGTTAGTTCATTAGTCAGTAGCTCAATCAATAAGTTACTAGACTAGAGTTTAAGGTATAGACTATGAACTATCAATCCTACGAAGGAATTGGGCAGTAGGGACATTGCATATTTAGGACTAGGGAAGGACCTTAGGTATAGCTTGGGTGTTGTCAAGGTTGCACGGTAGATCATAAATAAAAACTTGTAGGGCATAAGCTAAGGACTGATAACATGTGAAACGAAACACTTGTTTGGTCAGGACATGAGATCAGGAAGATCATGTATCCTTGGTTTCTATGTGGTATGAGATGCATAGTAATTTGGAGATTTGAAAGAATCCTAAACTCAGAGAAGGACAGACTATGTATGGTGGTTGGTGAGTAATCGGTGGCTTTGGACGAACTCGTTTCCCTATGCATGGCTGGTATGGGACAATCAAGTGTAGTGGGGCTTGGGAGCTTTGGACACCAAGACACATGCAAAATTGTTTGGGTGGAAGCCTATGTCGATGGGCCAGAGTGGTATGGGACGCTCTAACCTGGAGGCATAAGTAGAAGCTTGGAATTTCTCTATGCTAGTATGTTGTTTGTGATGATATGTGTGAATGCTTTGCTCACTTGCTTGATTATGTACTTGAAATTTGTATGACACGAAAATTTAAATTTGAGCCCAAAATCCTATACCCAGAGGAAGATACTTTGAAACACACTCACTAAAGACTTAGAAGCATAAACCAATAAACCATTGAACAAACAAAAACTTAGAAACATGAGTTTAGAGTCATGTTAGTACGATGGAAATAAATTCTCTAAGTATGTACATGGGGTTTTTTTGATCAATTTATAATGACTGAATGGATCGTTACTTGTAGATAAATGGCTGGATCCCAGGGACAAATAGCTAAGACTACCGCATCTAATGAGACTGAACCTTAGGGGCAAAGGGCATAGTTTAACTAGAATGAGGCCCAAGTTGGAGTTGTGTTGACTCTAGAGTTTTAGGATTAAATTGCTTGACAGGTCACTAAGCTGATCATGAGAGTATTATCATTGCCACAGATGTAGGCAGAGGCGACGCTAGAGCCGCAAATACAAGCCCCACCCCAGGAGCAAATATTGGTACAACAGTCAACGCCTATGCCAGAGTTTCCAATTTTTTAAAGGTTGTAAGAAGAAATTGAGGACAAGGAACATAGGGCGATGTTGATTGAGTTACAGAATCTCTGCTCTTTCCAATCTGACCACATCTGACAACATGGTTGGAAATCACTACTACCAAGAGTTAGATGAGGACATAGATGTGCTAGGGGTTACTGGACCTTGTAGAGTTATGCTGGGCACACATTAGTTTAAGGAACCAGCCAGGAGTTAGTGGTCGATGTTGAAGGCAGATCTGAACACCGACATTCAACACATGAACTAGGAAGAATTCAAAGATATATTTTATGAGAAATTCTTTCTAGAAGCTACACAAATGCAGATGGAGTCTTAGCTCATTAGGTTGACATAGAGAGACATGACTATATTTGAGTATGAGGTCAAGTTCACTAAATTGGCCAAGTTCACACTTGAATTGATTAAGGACGAAAAACTAAAGGGTCACATGTTTGCGAAAGCCTTAAGATTGAGATTCACAGAGTTGTGAACCCAATGGGTCTAAGGACTTATAGAGAAGTAGTGGTGAAATCACTACTGGCGCAATGAGAGGTCAACTTCAAACATAAGTTGAGAAACAAGGCAAGAGACCGAGCAATCGCAAAGAGTTCTAAGGAAGCCAAAAGAAGTATCACAGGAATCAGCTAAGAGGCAATAGACCTAGAACGTAGTTGACTAGTAGCAGGCTCAAAGAGAAGGAGCTTGCTACAGCTGTGGATGGAAGGTACATCTTGCCAAAAACTCTCAGAACCAAGGACCACAAAGACAGATCCAAGGGCAGAATAATGGTCAAGGCAAGAACCAAGGTGGACGTAGACAATAACAACCACAATAGAGGAAACCCTAACAATAGCAACAGGCCAGACAAAACCAAGCCCAAGTATTTTCTATTGAGGATGGACAGGCGTAACCGACTTCGACTATCAAAGGTATTTTTCTACCGTTTAATGTTGTTGTTAACATTTTATTTGATTCGGGTGCCACTAAGTCATTTGTGTCAGTAGAACTAATTAGGAGATTACAACTAGTGACATCCACACCACCAAAAACATTGTACGGATCCACTCCCATATGAACTACAGTGACTACCCGAAAAACTTGTACATGTGAGTTGAGATTTGGAGATAAATTGATAATTGTTGACCATAGAGTGTTACCTTTCCATAGTTATGATGTGATAATGGGCATTGATTGTTTAACTCAATACTAGGCTCAGATTGATTGCCTGAGACAAAGAGTCACATTGACTCTACCATCAGGTGAACTAGTAAAGGTTAAGGGGGATATGCAAAGATTACCTCGAAGCCCTATGACCGTTATGTTGCATTGCATAAGGTTGAGTGAGAACTTTACACAAGTTCTAGATGATGATATTAGGGAGCCAAAAGATATTTGGGAGATACCTATAGTGTGCGAGTATTTAGATGTGTTTCTGGATAATTTACTTGGACTATCACCATACAGACAGGTAAAGTTCAAGATTGAACTACAACCAAACATGAATCCTATTGCTATTTCTTCCTATAGAATGACGCTAGTGGAGTTGATTGAACTCAAGATATAGTTGGATGAACTCTATGAGAAGGGATTTATTAGGCCAATTGTATCACCATGGGGAGCTCTCATACTATTTGAGAAGAAGAAAAACAACTTGATGAGGTTGTGTGTTGACTACAGAAAGATAAACCAAGTGACCATAAAGAATAAGTATCATTTACCTAGGATAGATGAACAGTTTGATCAGTTGAGGGGAGCCACTCATTTTTCCAAGATTGATCTAAGGTTAGGTTATCACTAGTTGCGGATCAGAGAGGCAGATATTCATAAGACAACCTTTAGAACTCGATATGGGCGTTTCGAGTTCACAGTGATGCCATTTGGTTTGACCAACACACCAGCTGCATTCATGGACTTGATGAATAGAGTTGTCTAACAATATCTGGATCAGTTCGTGGTAGTATTCATGGATGATATCCTAATCTACTCTTGATCAAAAGCTGAACACGTAGAACACTTGAGGATTGTGCTAGGCACACTAAGGAGGAATGAATTGTATGCTAAATTTAGCAAGTATGAGTTTTGGATGAAGAAAGTTAAGTTCTTTGGCCATGTTGTCTCGATCGAAGGAATATCAGTAGATTCGAATAAAGTGGAATCAGTAGCTAATTAGAAGTAGCCAAAAATGGTGACAGAAATCAAAAGCTTCTTGGGTTTGGCAAGATACTATCGAAAGTTTATTTATGACTTCTCCAAGTTAGCTGGGCCTATGACTAAGTTGACCAGAAAATGAGAGAAGTTCATCTAGGATGAGAAATGAGAGGAATCTTTTCAAGAGTTGAAGAAGAGGTTGATTTCAGCCCTAATTTTGGTTACCCCTACACCTGGTGTTGCATACGTTTTGTATACAGATGCATCACAGAATAGGTTAGGTGTTATATTGATGCAAGATGAAAAAGTCATTGCTTATGCCTCTCAACAGCTAAAAATTCATGAGTAGAACTATCCTATGCATGACCTGGAACTAGCTGCTATCGTGTTTGCCTTAAAGATTTGGAGGCACTATCTCTATAAAGAGAAATTCAACCTATTTTCAGATCATAAGAGCCTGAAGTATATCTATACTTAGAAAGAGCTAAACCTCAAATAGCAGAGATGGATAAAAACATTTTAAAAGACCATGATTTTTTAGCTACACTACCATCTAAGGAAGGCAAACATTGTAGTCGATGTCCTTTGTAGAAAGTTTGATAAGAAGAATGAGGAGAAAGGGCAAATGTATTAGCTGATTAGTGATTTCAATCTGAGTGTAACTTTAGATGGGACGTAAGCATACCTATGTGCATTGATTTGCCAACCAAACTTGCTACAACAGATTAGGGATGAATAGGAACACGACAAATAGATTGTGGACCTAGCAAAAGGTGTCAAGCAAGGAAAACACATTGATTTTAGAATTGATGTCGAAGGTACCTTAAAACATAGAAACAGAGTATGTGTACAGAGAGTGGGCAAAGTAGAAGGAGCAACTGGATGAAGCTCATCAGACCAAGTACACAATGCATCCAAGAGCTAATAAGATGTACCAAAACCTCAAAAAGACTTACTAATGGAGAGACATGAAGAGGAACATAGCCACTATGTTTCAAAATGTTTGACCTGTCAATAGGTAAAGGTCGAATACAGGAAACCCTCAAGGATGTTGCAACCACTTCTGATCCTAGAATGGAAGTGGGATAATATTGCAATGGACTTCGTGAGTAGCCTACCGAAAAATTAGAAGGGCGAAGACAAAATATGGGTGATTATCGATCGATTCATGAAGGTAGCTCATTGCCTACCCATCTGATCTACAGATACAATTGAAAAACTAGGAGAGCTGTATGTCAAGTAGATAGTAGGGCTACATGGTGTACCCAATACCATTGTGTTAGATAGGGATTCTAGATTCACATCTCCATTTTGGTAAAGCCTACAAAAAGAACTACGTGGTAGACTCACTATGAGTATTCTGTTCCATCCTTAGACAGATGGTCAGTTTGAGAAAGTAATACATATACTAGAATATATGTTGAGAGTGTGTCCATAACTTCAAGGGTAATTGGAGAAAATACTTGCACTTAGTTGAATTTGCATATAATAATAGTTACTAGGTGAGTATAAAAATGGCTCCATACGAAGCTCTCTACGGTGGGCCGTAGATCTCCATCATGCTGGGTAGACTTTAAAGATCATGTACTCACAAGGCCATATCTAATACAGGAGATAAATGAACAGGTGAAACAAATACAAAAGAGGTTAACCATGGCTTAGAGTAGGCAGAGGAGTTATACAGATAGGAGAAGAAAATATTTAGAGTTCCAAGAGGGTGATAAAGTATTCCTGAAGATTAGCCCTTGGAAGGGAATTAAACATTTTGGAATCAAAGGGAAACTATCACCAAGGTTCGTCAATCCATTTGAAATACTCAGGTGAGTCGGTGAATGTGCCTACAAGCTAGATTTATCGAGTAGAATGTCCTTGATCCACAGCGTATTCCATGTATCGATGTTGCAAAAATATGAATTGAACCCCTCTCACATCATACAATGGGAGGAAGTCAACATTCGAAATGATGCTACTTATGAAGAACCAACCATCAGAATATTGGATCGTAAAGTGTAGATTCTCCAAACCAAGGACATCTCTCTAGTCAAGGTTCTGTGAAGACACCACGACCTGGAAGAAGCTACTTAGGAGTTAGAGAGTGAAATGCGAAAGAAGCACCTAGACCAGTTCACCAGGAGTGGTTGATTGGAGAATATCGTCCACGTATGTAATCACTCTTTAAATTTCGAGGAAGAAATTCTTTGGGGGGGGGGTTTATTGTAATAACCCAAGTTACTTATGTTCTAGAAACAAAAATAGATCAATGGACAAAAAAGGGGTATTGTGGGATCGCAATCTTGCGTCAAATGAGGCTAACTATGGGACCACAATCTTAGCTTTGACGACCGCAGTCCTGCATCTCAATCTTAGGAGAAAAGATTTAAAATAAAATTTCATGAAAATCCTGCTAAAGACGTGGGTTCGTGATCCTACGATTAGGGCAATGTTAAGACCACAATCCTAAGACCATAAACCACAGTTTTGAAACCAAATACTACGATCCCGTGAGTGAAAAGTAGAAATGGAAGTTAAGGCATGATTTATCTATATATTATAATGTTTGCAAAACCCTAATCTCTATTGCTCATCCTGCTCCTGTAGTCACCCAAACTCTTCTCAGAACAAAACCCTAACACCAACAATCAGTTGATCTTCGTTCTCACACACGTCTCCTAAGTCAAATACACACCATTCAACCTTCCACTCACGATTCCACAAGCATCGTTGAGGGAAAAGTTGTACAAGAACACTACAGTCTCGTGGTAAAACCCTAAATCCATGCCAGGACATGTTGTAAGGTAAGAATTGTCTCTAAGATGATTGTCTAAGTTTTTTACAATGATCTACCACGAACATGATTAACTGTGATGACTTCTAACACTATTTTCGTTCTCTGCATGCCACAAAACCCAAGAACCGCCATTTAAGACATTTCGGCGAGGTGAACGAATGGAGCAATGAATGAAATGTAGGTATAAAAACATTTTATCTATTTAAATACATATTTTTTAGATCTAAGAACAATGCATAAATTCCCTCGTGTAAGAGGAACTAAGAAACACACGAATAGTGCAATTTTTGAGAACTTGACATTGTAGCTTGTCACACTACACGGTAACAACCTCGAATACCATGATAATGAAGAAAGTTTCAACTTTCTTACCCAGACCACTACAATATTTGATAGTTATAATCTATTTGCATATCATATATCATGTAGATCACTTAATAATGATTTTTTTAGGAGTTAAGTGCAATGCGAATACTTAAACTAACGAGGCTTTGCATGTTAAACTACTAGGTTGAGAATTTGTAACCATCGAGGTGAGAGTTAGAATAGGAAGAATATAATAAAAGGTGGAAGTTATTACCTAGAACTCTTTAGCATTATTTTTGTTTAAATATGAAACATGACTGTGTGTTTATCGTTATTTATTGTTTAGAAGCATGCTAGGAATGTATGTGTCTCATATGAAGTTTTGGTTTCCTTTTTTGGATTCATAGCATGCCATACCTTATATGAATATTTATTACAGTTTAGAATCAATGCTATGCATGCAATGTAAGAAGTAATATGGTTGATGTGACTATAAGCATGATGAACTGTTTATTTATATCCTTTGCCACGTATATTGGATATTGAAATTGTAAAAATGTTTGTGGTCACTAATTTAAGAAGATTAAGTAAATGAACCATGTCCTGGTGTGGTAATGAGGATACTACGGTCAGGTCTAGGATCATTGTGGATATTCCTAGCCCTAGGCAGGTCTTTGATTAAAATGAGACTGTGTGTCTAAGTGAGACTCACAGTCTCACTTAGACTGTGAGACATCAACCCTGAGATAGGGTTTCAAGTATGTAATAGGCCTTCGAGTATTACATTGAATACTCCGAACCTAAGTTAGAATGTCGAGGAAGAAATCATTTCGGTTTTAATGTTAACTTAAATAATCAAATCATGGAAACACATAATGCATTATAAGTGCTTGAGTGTTTGTATTTTGACTATTATAATGCTCGAAATGTTTTATGTAAGATCCATTGGGCTCTTAAGCTCACCCCTACTAATCTCTTTTTAGGTAACCCTTGAAGACACTCATGTTGACAAGTGAGGAGCTATATTTTCGTAGTCATGATACACCTCATTGTTGAGGTTGTGTAAGAGTAGTGTACTCGTTGTGTACCCGTTTGTAGGGCATAGGACTTGCATTTCATTCATGTTGGTTTTGTTAATTATTGATTTCGGATATGGGGCCAAATACTATTCATGTGACTTATTTGAACTAAGGCATGAGTCTGAGTATTTTATTTATCTTAGAGTTTAATCATGCTATTGTTTGTAGACATGGCATCCCTATTTTAAATCATGCATGATAATATTTTTTATATTTCTGCACTCTGATATTTTATTGGGATGGTGTGAGAAAAGAAAGAATAAAAATAATATCTTAGTCTCTGAAATGGTAAGTGGGAATGACCGCATTATTCTGTGTTGAGGTGAGAGATGAAGACGCCTCGTCAGTGACGTATGCAACCACATTCGGGGGTCAGGATTTTACATATTATGATCAAGATGTCTCCTAGAGTTGGGATAGAAAAAAAAAGAGAAAAAGTGACGCATGGTTTCCCGGGTGGCCAAGATATTGCTGTTAGATTTTGCACGCAATGTGATCATGTTGGATTATTGGTTTGAGGGCATTATGATAATTAAGCTCTTCGAATCGAAACCAGTTGTACCACATGAGGGAGGTGGGGTGTTACATTACCTTAATCATTTACTTTCGAAATTTGCTAGTTTCGTAGTTTTATTTTAAGTCAAACATATTGGCTACAATTTTCCCTGTCAGATTGAATGGTGTTTTATTGAATAAACTCAAAGTCATTGTACCTCTTGAATGTCAAAGATATATTTTCAATTAAGGATTTCCAATTGGTTTACTTTAATGTGAAATCTAAGCAAGTTATAATAACACCCTATGTCCCCCTCGTGGCCTAATAAATTTGGTTCAGAGGGTGCAATTACCAGACTACCCTCATGATCAACAATTCAGCACATTAATGTCACGTGCAAACATCATTCATAAATCATCAACGACCACCTAGGAGAGGGAGTGTCACTGTATTTCCTTTCTCTCATTCTATCTTTTCACTATCTCAACTCTATGAGACTTCCTATGTAATATTAACTCATGTAGATTTCACATAAAACACTTGGAAATCTTCAAATGAAATAAATCAATATCATTATTTAAAAATCAATTTCAATATTCAATGGGTACAATGACCTTTGAACTTATTCAATAAAACAACCATAAACTAAAAACAAAACTAGGGCCAACATGCTGGATTAAGACTAATCAGAAAAGAAAACTTTGAAAATAGTCTCTATTATCTACACAACCTCTAATATTTAGTTTCCCAAAATGTTAGAAAAAAAGGATGAGTTTAAGAGCTCAGTGGATCATTCCAAATATTTAAATTCTTAATTTCAATTAAATAAAACATCCATGTCAAACACTTTCATAGATTAAGTTATTCAACCAATTGGTTGCTTACAGTTGATGTTAAAATCAAAAGAAATATGTCTCAGTGTTCCAGATCTTGGGAGAGAGGTCAAATATGAACACTCAAACCCATTGTTGATGAAGTGTGGTCAATCCAAACACCCAGTTCACAATTTAGGAAGTGGGGTTAATCCAAATGCCCATTTTCAATTTAGAAAATCAAAATAACCGGCAAGTCGGTTCCTGGTTGGAACACTTACGATGAAATTCATCACCATGCCAGTATGTGGTCTTTGATGACAAATCACAATAATAATAGATTAATTTAAATGAATAAACATGTAAGCATCATAACATGATAATCATCATTCATAGCCATCTTAAGCATGCTAATTGTTCATCAATATAGCATCAACATTCAATTCTAAGCACGTATATTTAAGGCATAACGTGATCATACAATTCAAAGCATGGATTTTCAAGCATATCATGTAAATTCAAGACATGTTTCTAGACTTAAGCAAGCATACATGCATATAATATTTGAATCAAAATAATAAGTTAAAATCTTGCAATCATCTCCACCTCAAAGCCTTAACTGCTTCTTATACTTGGTATCAATACTCTAATCCTTGTTTAAAAAAACATTGAAAATTAAGATTTAGTACATTATTTTTTATGATCATGGTGTTTCTAATATTCTCGAATCATATCCTAATGATTCCTATCTAATATGACCTTTAATTGTGTAAGAATATCACCCTACATAAGTCTTATTATAGTCTTGGTTTGTGTACTAGGGTAGAGGAAAGGATTATTATAATAACTAGAACGTACAAGTGAAAAAAACAAGCAGTGCAATGACACAATTGCGATAGGCTACCCTGGTAACTAGAGGGGTTTATAGAAAAACAGAGGCGCTACTGCAATATGCTAATGGGTAATCAGAGGAGAATTTGCAGAAACAGAGGAAGACAAAGACATTACCGTGGTAATTGTGATCACTACCGTAGTAACTAGCATGAAAATTAGATTTCTATTTATGTTTCTCCACTCTTTTGCTTTCCTATAACCTTAGCATCCTAATACTTCTGATTCCAGACCATGAATCATGCATCTGAGAATTAGGTAAGGGTACTATACCTTCTTTGATTCGTTCAATCCTCTAGTTTCATAAAACAAATGCCCAATAGTGTTTTCTTGTTACTATGATTCAAAATTTTGGGTTTTCCTCCTTCCTACTGCTATGATTGCTGCATGGAAGAACTAGAAAACATAAGGGTGCCAAGAAGAAGGCTAGGAGAGCAAGAAGAGAAATGATTCACACTTGTTTGAGTGGGGAGAATGGGGTGCTCATGTTCGGTTTATATAGAGCTCAATTAGGGCAAGTTTAGGAAGTTTTTGGATTGCTTCCTTGGTACCAATCTTTCCTAAACTCTTTTCCTTGCTATTTGACTTGTTTCTTGCACACAAATATGAGTAAGTGATGTTTTTAGAAGTTTCCCACGTGTTAGAAACTTCCCATAGTCATTTTGCAAACTTTACATAATCTTTTCGTGTATGTTTTATTCATATTTATGTGGTAGTGAGAAGATACTACTATAATAACCTGAACACAATGTCTTCTATTGGATTTTCTAAGTAGGAACACACTACTGTGGTAGTGAATATCATTACTGCGATAGCCACTGAGTTAGTCGTTTTCGAATTTTTGTGTTTTGTTTCAGTTTGCCTACCCCTCCATACATTTGATTGTACATGTTTTACATTACAAATTTCATGTTTTTCTCAATGTTTACTTTATTTAAATTATTTTATTCTATTTTAATTATTCAACAAAATTTTTTGGTATTACAATTATTATAAACCAAGAAGCCTCATAGAATTGGGATAGAAAGAAAGGAAAGAGATAGAAAAGAAAAAGAGAAAGAAAGAAAAAAAAAGTGACCTCTCGTCTCTCAGGTGGCCATGATATTATGAATGATGTTTTTGGACGTGTCATTAACGCGCTAGATTATTGATTCAAGATGCATTATGGTTGTTGCACCTTTCGAAATGAAAATAGGGGCATAGGGGAGAGGAGTAATGTTACAAAAGTGGTATTAGAGCTCAGTTGGTAGGTTACTGGGCAGAACATTCACTAAGAAAGATGTTTACTCTGATACCCAAGGTGGCATCAAAAGCCTAGCTTGTAGGTTACTGGATGAGATGTTTACTATGAGTGGATTTAGAGTTTTAATTAATGTCGTACCTCCTATTTTTGGATTTAAAACCATTCTTGACAAAGTCTGTTTTCACTATATATATATTGTCGTTATGTTTAA
Source organism: Tinospora cordifolia (assembly GCA_030144865.1). Lineage (NCBI taxonomy): Eukaryota > Viridiplantae > Streptophyta > Magnoliopsida > Ranunculales > Menispermaceae > Tinospora > Tinospora cordifolia. The sequence goes on along the minus strand of JAJIYU010001604.1, from coordinate 12,492 downwards.
AATGTCTTGTTTGGATACGAAGATTATGAGCTGAGTTGATAATGAGCTAGCCTTGTCTTGAGTGAAGCTAAATATTGAAAGGAAGATGGGTTATACCCTTCAAGAAGGTCAGTTATTCTAAGTAAGTCTGTCTTACTGCCTATTATGGATGTTGTCCCACCAGATCATACAAGTGATTGGAGTTGAAGAACACATTTAAATTTAATTTCTTATAAAATTTTCTAATAGAAAATTATAGAAGTAAAGGAGGTGGTGTTACAATACAGGGCAAAATGTTTACTAGAGTACAAAGGTGGTATTGAGAATTGATGTAGCTTGTTGGTTTGATTGAGAAACCTTTTAGCCAAGTATTAAAACCCTAGGCCTAGGAAAACGACCATAGGTAGGGACTTGAGTGTTGCTAAGGGTGACATAGTGGATCATGAATGAAAACTTCTATGACATAGGTTAAAGACTGAAAATGTGTGAAAACAAAACACTTGTTTGGTCAGGATACGAGATTGGGAAGATCTTGTATCTTTGGTTTCTACTATAACAATCTGGGCCCACTACGTACTAATATTGTCCCCACCTTAGCCACCATTGACTGGGTATAGGGTTTTGCTCTTGGCAAGACTCGAACCTGAGTCTCCCAAAAGCGCTCAACACTAGTAAGGCTCATAATTACTCATTTATCCTAGGCATCGTTCTAATGTCAAACCAATGTGGAATATTACAATTTACCTCCCTTAGAACAGTCTTATCTTCAGGATTCATATCTCTGTCTCACATCTCTGTCACACTTAGAACGGCTCTGTTACCATTTGTAACAACTCAGGCCCACTACGTATTGATATTGTCCCCACCTTAGCCACCACTAACTAGGTGTACGATTTTGTTCTTGGCAAGACTTGAACCTGAGTCTTTCAAAAGCGCTCGATACTAGTAAGTCTCGCAACTGCTCATTTAGCTCAAGCATTGTTCTAGTGTCGGACTGATGTGAGATATTACAATATTGTAATATCCCAAATCAGTCCGACTCGAGAGTGATGCTTGGGCTAAATGTGCATCTAGGGGTGTTTCATTGTGCCGGCGCATTTTGGGAGGTTTAGGGTTGAGTGTCGCTAAGGACAAAACCCTGCACCCAGTTAGTGGTGGCTAAGGTGGGGACAATATCATCACAGTGGACCCAAGTTGTTACAAATGGCATTAGAGCCACTCTATGTGTGACAAAGGTGTGAGTCATGAGGACAATACTATTCACAATGGGGGTGAATTGTAATATCCCACATCGGTCTGACTCTAGAGTGATGCCTAGGCTAAATGTGCATCAGGGGGTGTCTCATTGTGTTGACGCGTTTTGGGAGGCTCAGGTTCAATTTTCGCCAAGGAAAAAATCTTGTACTCAGTCAGTGGTGGCTAAAGTGGAGACAATATCGTCACGGTGGGCCCAGGTTGTTACAAATTTTGAAACAACCTGGGCCCACTACGTACAGATATTATTTTCACCTTAGCCACCACTAACTAGGTGTAGGGTTTTATCCTTGAAAAGACTTGAAGATGAGTCTTACAAAAGCACTCGACACTAATAAGGCTCACAATAGCTCATTTAGCCTAGGTATCGCTCTAGTGTCAAACTGATGTAGGATATTACAATCCATCCCCCTTGGAGCAGTCTTGTCCTTAGGACTCATACCTTCGTTACACCTAAAGCGACTCTGATGCCATTTGTAACAACCCGGGACCACTACGTATCTATATTGTGCCAACCTTAGCCACCACTAACTATGTGTAGGGTTTTGTTCTTGGCAAAGCTCAAACCTGAGTCTTCCAAAAGCACTTGGCACTAGTAAGGCTCACAATTGCTCATTTAGCCCAAGCATCGCTTTAGTGTCGGACCGATGTGGGATACTACATCTACATGGTATGGGCCACATAGGAATTTGGGGCTATGGAGGAATCTTAGATTCGTAAATTGATGTGCCACGTTTGGTAAATAATAGGTGACTTTGGAAGAACTTGTTTTCCAATGCTTAGCTGGTATGGGATAGTTGAGTATAATGGGACTTGGGAGGCTTTAGTCATTGAGATATTTGGGCAATTGCTTGGGTGTATTGAGATTTCTACGTGGAGGCTTAGGTCATCGAGCAATAGTGGTGTGAGATGCTGGAACTTGGAGGCATAGATGAAAGCTTGAAAATTTTACTATATTAGCATGAAATTACATGATTGAATGATTGTTTGAATACATGCTATATTTATTTAAACTTCATGAATATGTATATTACTTGTTTTGTTATCATGAAACTCGAACCATGTACTCAACAACATTAGAGGACCTTAAAAATCCTCAAATAGAACTTAGAAGAATAAATCAATAGGTCATGGAACAAATTGAGAACCTAGAAACATGAATCTAGCATCATGCTAGTACGAACAAAATTAAAACATGAGACAATTGGTATAACAAATAACATAGGAAAGACAAATCTTCTCACAAGTTTGGAAAAACATTTTGTATCCCGAAGATAAGGAAAGATGGGTTTGTACACCCATATTGATTTGAAATGAAGTTATAATTCTCCTTGGAATTTCTTTGTTATGGTACCTTATCGGATGCTAAAATGACTTTTGACTTGTACATAATGGCAAGAACTTGAGGAAATGCGACAAGGGCAAAAAACACTGATGAGTTTGGTCAAAGGGATCAGAGAGCACATGTGGCAACAGCAGCTCCCGATGGAGCAATTTTATCGCCAAAGTTGTTAGCGAAGATCATGCGACATGTGCTAAAGAAAGTCATGAGGGCTCTACCACAAGCACAAAATCCACCTCTAGTACAGCCACATCCCCAGCTATAACACCCCAAAACCCCCGAGTTCTTATTTGGACTTAACCACAAGGCGGGTCTAGCTGGTATTACTTTACAAATGACCCATACTCAATTTCTAGTTCTTTTTATCCCAAGTTTCATTTAATAAGAGTATTCAACTTGTTGTAAATGAAATAACTAATCTAATCAGAAAATTACCAAAGAGATAAAACAAATCTTTATTCTTTATTCTTTATTCTTTTATTGAAAAGAAAAGTGCGTGCAAAACTCAAATAAAACTATTGCATGTAACCAAAAAAAAAACTATTACAACAGAAATATTAAATTCAAATGCAGCAGAATATCAAAATTGGGCAACATACCCTTACATCAAAAATAAAAACTTTCTAAATAAAGATATTTTATCTAATATCACACTTCTTCAAAGGTTCAATTCCTTGAAAAGATGAAATTAGAAAGGGTGAGCACAAAGCCTAGTGGATCATTGAAAAACAACCAAATTATTCTTTCAAATGAATAAAACATCCAATTTTAGATACTTACAAGCATTAGGCATTTCAAACAGTTTCTTGTTAGAGTTGTAACTTATACTAAAAAGATTTCAAACCTTGATGTTCTTATCAAAATACCTCCCTTAAGTGAAAATGCATTCTTTATGCCAAATTTCATTGGATTTAGGGTCTCACCCATATTCCATGTATTTTGGGACTCCATCCATGTGAACCACATGTAAAGAACTCCTAGAGTAATTCCCATGGATCACTGTAACAATACACGATTCTTTATATCAAAGTCTCTCATTTAATCTCATATTCATGAATCATAAACTAAAATAAATAAGTTCAGCATAATCATCATGTAAACATCAAGTGCATGAAATGTCACATAGCATGCATTATTCATCAAAATAAACCTAAGCATGAGAGATCTATGCATGACATGATTTAATGAATGAATTAAAATGGCATACATGCTAAACTGAAAATTAAAGTATGCTCATCAAACTAAAACTGAAATATGCATGATAAACTGAATTTTAAACATGCACGAAAATCTCATTAATCTAAAACAATAAAGTGAAGGTTCTAGAAATCACTTCCACCTCAATTGAATCAAAATTCAGAAATCTGGCAGCTCTTCAATACTTTAACATGTTCAAACCCTCAAGAATACTCAAGAACTTAGTTGTTCACACTCAAGAATTGAAAAGAGGTGCCAAGAGAGAGGCTAGAGAAAACAAGAGGGATCTTATCAGCTCTTGCTTTGGGGTGAAGAGAATGAAAGCACAAGGGTCCTTTTTATAGATTTTTAGTGGGTATAAGGAGACGTTTGGGTGTGCTCACATAGGAAATCTTTCCATCCTTCATGTGTGGACGTTTTGGCATGTGAATCTTTCCAATTTCCCATGGTGCACAAAATTTGGGCATGTGAGCATTAGGGTTTCCTTTTCCTAAGATAAACACATTGTTTGAGCTTGGTTGTGTTTGCTTCTCGTGTGTGAACACAAAGTTTGAGCTTTGTTTGAGTTTCCTTCTCATGTGTGAACACAAAGCTTGAGCTTGATTGAGTTTCCTTCTCTTGTGTGAACACAATTTTGGCTTGAGCAACTTTCCCATTTTATTTCCTTGGGCATCAAGTACTTGTGTACACATGGGAACTTCTATTTTTGGAACCTTCTAATATTGGAAACTCTCATTCTTGGTTTCTTTGGTGTGCTCATAGGCAACCTTCTAATATTGAAAACTTCCATTCTTGGTTTTCTTGTGCGCTCATGGGAAACCTTCTAATATTGAAAACTTCCATTCTTGGTTTTCTTGTGTGCTCATGGGAAACCTTCTAATATTGGAAACTTTCTATTTTGTTATCTTTGTGCACACATGTGAGCAACATGGTTTTGGGACTTTCTAATGTTCCATGTTTCCTTTTTCTCTTGGATGCAATGTCATGTAAATGTTTCTATTTTCCATTCCTTCTTTATTCTTTTGGGACACACTACTATGTGTGTAAATGTTTCCATTTTGTGTTTTCTCTCGCATGTGACCATGCTTTTGAGCAACTTTCTAATTCCCTTCTTATGACACCCATATTGATAAATGAACTTTTAATGAATTAATTTCATTTATCATCTAGGCCTCAGTAATTTTGCACCTCAATTTTCATAAGTTTTTCTTTGTTTCGTTTCATTTCTCATTTCACTGAGACTTTTTAAGCAAATGGACTTCTACTGAATTAATTGGACATATAATTGAAGGGAATCATTTTATTTCATTTCATACAAATTTTTTAGGGCATTATAACCTACCATCCTTAATAAGAATTTCATCCTCAAAATTTGTACACATTCATTCGATTTTTGTTTCCTCATGTATTCCTACTAAAATTGTGTGGATACTTTCCTTTCATTTCACTTTTCAACTCCCAGGTGGCTTCTTCAACTCCACGATGCTTCCAGATGACTTCGACTAAGGGAATGTCTTTCATCGTCAGGTTCAGTACCTTGTGATCGAGGTTCCTTACGGTCACTTCTTCATAAGTGGCATCATCTTGGATATTTACCTCCTCCCATGGATTATGTGTGAGGGATCCAGTTCATACTTTCTCAACATTGATACATGGAAAACGTTATGTACCGATGACATTTGATTCGGTAGGTCTAACTCATAGGCACACTCCCCGCTTCTTCAAAGTACTTTGTAACACCCCAACCCCCTAGAGATAGGTTTAAGCTCAACCATAAGGTGGATTGGGTCCTATGTTATATTTACAAGTACACAACTTGCATCTCAATTCCTTTATTTTAGCACTTATTGAAATACTCATAAATATACTTCCATTGAGTTTAATTTTCAATAAGATAATACAAGTGAATAAAGGATAACTTCAAACTCTTTATTCATTCAAAATAAAATAAAAAAATACATTATTGAATTTATATTATAAAAAAAAAGTACATAACTCTAAAATTTAAAATAAAAATTCAGCAGAAGTCTTTATTCAAAATTTGGGCAATATGCCCTTACATAGGAACTTTCTAAAAATAATCTTCCTAATTCCTTAGAAAGCTTGATCATGCATTTCAAGTTCCTGAAAAATAAAAGGAAGGAGTAAACACATAACCAGTGAATCATTCATTAAACAACTTAGTTACTATTTCAAATCAATAGCACATCCAAATTCAAACATTTTCATGCATTAAGTGATTCAAACAACTTTTTGGTTGTAGTTGACATTAAGACTAAAAGAGGTTCTACTCCCTTAATGTTCTTAATTTAGATACCCCTCTTTAGGGTGAAAAAACATTTCTTTGTTACTTTCCATTATATGCCACATACCAAGTATACCTTAGTTGCGCCTCGCAACCATACATCCAAGCATGTGTTAAGAATACCATAGCACCCATACAGGTCACTATGATAATACGTGATTCTTATCTGCAATTTCTTATATTTAAGAATCATATAATCATAAAAGAAATTCAAAATGTAAATATCAGAATTTTAAACAACCAAGAAAACATGAAAACATTACATAGTATGCTTGAAACATTGAATTAAATCCTAAACATGGATTCTAAGCATGACATGCTCTCTTGAGTAATTAAAACATGAAAACATGCTAAAATAAAATTAAGATATGATTAAACTTGCTGAAACTAAAATAAAACATGCTAAAAACTAGAATTCAAACAAGCATGAATAAGCTAGAAATTTGAAAGAGCAAAGTAGAAGTTCAAGAAATTCTCTACACCTTAATTCGAGTTTCTTTGTAGAATTTAGCAAGGGTTTTCCTTATCTACCACTTTCAAAATTTCAAGAACTTCTAATCACCAACAAAACTACTTCAACAACTCTCTAAAATACTAAAATAAGAACTTTTCACACAAAAAAGAAAAAAAAAAGTAAGAAGGGGTGCCAAGAACAGGGCAAAAACAAATAAAGAGGGAAGTGTCAACTCTTTGATTTGGGATGAGATGAATGTGAGCAAGAGGGGGTATTTATAGGTGTTCATCAGCACAAGGGGGCATCTAGGGTAGCTCACCATGTTTGGCATGTTTCTAAACTCATAAGGGGATGGTTTGCATAAAGAGGGCAAGTGTGCTCATAGTCGGCAAGTGGGACCACTATAACTTTCTAATTCAAAAGATATGAGTACAATCTTGTTTCCTAACTATCTGTGAACATAAAAGAGGTTTAAATGATATTCTAATTCGAATGGAACATCCCATATGTGCTCATGACAACTTTCCTTTTTGGTTTCCTTGCTTACTCGTCACACAAACACATAAGGAATACTTTCCCATTCTCTTATTTCTTGGACATCAAGCACGGATGTACAATATCAGATTTGAGAGGACACCATATAATAGTCAAAGATGCTCATCTTGGTTCCAAAAAACTATCTAAATAGGGTCGCTCACATGTGTGCACACACACATGTACATGGTTGGGCCGATTCTGGCTTAAGTGGGTGTGGGTGTACACACTCAAGTAGGAGTATATATGAAATCATGTCTCATGGTTTCTAGACCATATAAAACGTTTATTAGTGTGGGTGTATTAAATCATTTACATGGAAGATGGGATAATTTTACAAGGATTCAAATAATGGATACGTCCCATGGAACTTTGGATAGGGTTGGGTGCACATGATCATGGTATTCCACCCATGTCACTTGCACATGTTAGGGGTGGCCATGACTTCACGGGTTCACAAAAATCAAATAAAAATTAATAACTCCTTATTTACATGGAATTATAATTTATATCCTATAGTTTTGAAACTACATGAACCTAATGCACATTTTAAAGTATGGTTTGGTCCTAGGTGGTTTTTCTTCAAAAATTTTTCTTATTTAAGACACACTAACGTTACTAGGCAAATAAAAATCCAAATCTTGGCCAATTCTTCTAATTTTTTGATATATCATTCATTTTGTTAGTTTGTGTCATTCTATTTCATTTCGGGTCATTTTGATCTCCCAAAGTACCCTAAATGACAATTCTTTCTAATTTGGACCCCTTGAAGGGCGTTTGGCAAATGAAAACCTTAACCTCGACCAATTGTTCTAATTTTTGGATATGTTGTCCCCTTAGTTGGTTCATGTCACATTACTTCATTTAAAGTTTCTTTGGGTCCCTAAGGGGCACTAAATGAGAGTTTTGGAACTTACCAGATTTAGCCCTAAAATGAACCCAGTTTTATTTTGCACCCAAATTTCACTAAATAAATGATAAGTTCCATTTAATTGAGTACAGAGAATTTAGGGTATTACATACTTCAAATGGATTGACAAATCTAGGTGATAGCTTCCTCTTACATTCGAACCTCTTAATCCATTTCTGAGGATTTTATCTTCAAGAATACCTTGTCACCTGTTTGAAACACTAGGGGTCTCCTCCTCCTGTTTGTGTAACTTTTCTGCCTACTTTATGTTGTGGCCAACCTCTCCTGTATCTATTTGACTTGATTATTCATTTCTTCTATCAAGTCTGGCCAAGTAAGCACATGATCCTCAAGTTTAGCCCAATAGGTTGGTGATCTGCAGGGTTTCCCATAAAGAGTTTCACATGGAGCCATCTTTATACTAGTTTGATAACTAGTGTTATAGGAAAATTCTATCAAGTGTAGGTACTTGCTCTAATTTCTTTTAAAGTCAAGAACATAAGACCTCAACATTTCTTCTAGTATCTGAATGACTTTCTCAGATTGCTCATCTGTCTGAGGGTGAAAAGTAGTACTCATGGCGAGTCTAGTACCCAACTCATTCTGGAGACTCTACCAGAACTATGAAGTAAATCGAGATTCTCGGTCAGATACTATTGTCTTGGGTACACCATGAAGTCTCACTATCTCTTTCACGTAGAGTTCTCCTGACTTATTGACTTGGTCCATGGATCTAGTTGGTAGAAAATGAGCTACTTTAGTGAGACAATCTATAATTACCCATACAGTATCTTCTCATTTTTGGTTCTAGGCTAATCCACTAACAAAGTCTATGGCATTGTTATCCCACTTCCATTCAAGGATGTGGTTGTAACATTTTAGAAGGCTTCCGATGTGCAGCCTTCACCTGCTACCAAGTTAAGCACTTGGAGACATACTTAGCCACATCCTTATTCATTCTTCACCACTAGTAGGTTTTTCTAAAGTTTTGATACATCATTTCACCACTTAGATGCATCGTGTACTTGGTCTGATGGGCCTCATCCAATATGGCCTTCTTACTTGGTCCATTCTGAGGCACACAAATTCTATCTCCAAGTCTTATGGTATTCTCAGTATCTAACCTAAAGTCAGAATGCTTACCCTATTCAACTCCTTTTCTCAAGTTTGTGAGCCACTTGTCTTGGTTTTGTTCATCCCTGATCTAATGCAGAAGATTTGATTGGCAAGACATGATATAGAAATAGGTTCATTTGTCATTCAAGGTCACACCTAGCCTAAAGTCTTCGATCAACTGGTACGTCTCGCTCTTTTCCTCCTCCTATTTGTTGATCTTCCTACTCAAGGCATCGACCACCACATTGGCCTTCCCTAGGTGGTAGTGTAGTTGAAAATTATAGTCCTTCAAGAACTCCACCCATCTTCGTTGCTTGAGGCTCAACTAGATGTACTTCAAATTCTTGTGATCTAAAAACAGATCGAACTTCTCACCATAAAGATAGCGTCTTCAGATCTTTAAAGAAAACACTAGAGTTACTAACTCTAAGTTATGTGTTGGGTAGTTCTACTCATGGATCTTTAGTTGTTACAAGGTATAAACAACAACCTTTCCATCCTGTATTAGGACTGCACCTAACCCATTTTGTGAAGCATTCGTGTACAGAACATATGTGATACCATAAGTTAGAAAGACTAAGATCGGGGTCATAGTCAATCTCCTCTTTAGTTCTTGGAATGCTTGTTCACATTTCTCGTTCCATGTGAACTTTATTCCTTTTCTAGTCAACTTAGTCATGGGTTCTGTTCACTTGGAGAAATCTTGGATGAATCTTCTATAGTATCCATCTAGGCCTAAGAAACTCCTTATTTCTATAACTATCTTTGTTTGTTTCCAGTCCATGACAGCTTCCACCTTCTTCGAATCAACAGAAATGCCTTCCGCTGATACTACATGGCTAGAGAACTTGATTGTCTTCATCCAGAATTTACACTTGCTAAACTTCGCATACAATTGGTGCCTTATGAGGATCACCAACACAATCTGCAGGTGTTCTAAGTATTCAACTTCTGACTTAGAGTAAATTAGGATGTCATCCATGAATACCACCACAAACTGGTCGAGGTATTGTCCAAACATGTTATTCATCAAATCTATGAATGTCGGTGGGGCATTGGTCAAACCAAATGGCATCATAGTGAACTCAAATGTCTATATCATGTTCTAAAGGTCGCTAGTGTATATTAGACTCCTTGATTCTTAGTTGGTGATATCCTGACCTAAGATCAATGTTTGAGAAATGAGTGGTTCCTGTTAATTGATCGAATAGGTTATTAATCCTTGGTAGGGGATACTTGTTCTTTATGGTTGCCTGGTTCAGTTTCTAGTAGTCAACACATAGCCTCATAGATCCTCTTTCTTCTTTACGAATAGCACCAGAACCCCCCATGGTTATTGTTGCGCCTGATGAAGCCTTTTTTCGGAGCTCGTCTAACTGAGTCTTTAAATCAGTCAGCCATACTGGTGCCGTTGTAACACCCCAACCCCCTAGAAATAGGTTTAAGCTCAACCACAAGGCAGGTTGGGTCCTATATTACATTTACAAGTACACAACTTGTATCTCGATTCCTTTATTCTAACTCTTATTGAACCTTTCATGATTGCCTCACCCAATTTGATCAATTTTAAATTTAATAAGGAATTACAAGCAGAAAAATGAATATTTCTAACTCTTTATTTACTAAAGAAAATAAAGAAGTACATTATTGAATTCATAATCAAGAGTACATAACTCAAAATTTTAAAATAAAAATTCAACGGAAGTCAAATAAATCTAAAGTGGGCAACATGCCCTTACATTAAAAAAAAAAACTTTCCAACAATAGCTACTATCATATTTCCATTGCCATTATATTCAATTCCCTAAAATGTTAAAAAGAAAGAGGTGAGCACATAGCCCAGTGGATCATCCATCATACAACTAGTTTACTATTTCAAATTTCTAACACATCCAAATTTATACACTTTCAAACATTAAGTGATTCATACATCAAATTGGTTAAAGTTGACGTCATGACTGAAAGGGGTTGTACTCCTTTGATGTTCTTAATTTAGATACCCCTCTTTAGGGTGGAAAAACATTTTTTGTTACTTTCCATTGGATGTCACATACTCAAACATCCCTTAGTTGCACTTTGCAACCACACACTCCAAGCATGTGTTAAGAACATTCATAACACCCATAGGGGTCACTATGACAATATGTGGTTCTTATCTTCACTTTCTCATGTTTAAAATCACATAATCATGATACTAAATCAGAATATTAAATCTCATAATTTAAACATTTAAGAAAGCATGGAAACACACATAAAATACTTGAAAACTTAAAAGCAAACCTAAGCTTGGTTTCTAGGCATGGTATAATCTCATGAATGATTATAAACATGCAACACGCTAAACTAAAATTTAAATATGATCAATCATGCTAAAACTAAAAAAATCATGCTATAAATTGAAAAATAAACATGCATGAACATGCTAGAAACTTGAAATAACAAGATAGAAGTTCTAGAAATCCTCTCCACCTCAATTTGAATTTCTTGTTGAATCTGGCAAAAGTTTCCCTTATTTACCACTTTCAAAACTTCAAGAACATTAAACCACCAACAAAAGCATTCAAAAAAACTTACTAGAAGACTAAAATTAGAGCTTCTTACTTGTGAACACAATATAAGTGAGAAGATATACCAAGAAGAGGGCTTAGAACAAGCAAAGAGGGAAGTGACAACACTTTGCTTTGGGATGAGAAGAATGAGAGCATGAGGGGGTTTATATAGATGTTCAAGAGCACTAAGAGGGATGTCTTGGTCAGTTTTGGGCAGCTTGGGCAGCTCACAAAGTTTGGGCAAGTTTTCAAAAAATGAGGGGACGATTTGCATAAAGAGGGCAAGTGTGTTCGTGGCTGGCAAGTGGGACCACTATGACTTTATAATTCAAAAGATATGAGTATAATCTTGCTTCCTAACTATGTGTGAACACAAAAGAGATTTAAATCATAATCTAATTCAAATGGGACGTCCCATATGTTGTAACACCCCAATTTTCAATCGGACGCCCGTTTACGTGTTACCTCATGTGTGGATCGTCACCCGATGAAAATCAAGGTGCTACTTAAAAATCTCGTTCTATCAAAATCCTTTTGTGACAACTCGCATTTTTATCATTGAAACGACGGGTTCGACGTTCATGTACTCAATGTATTTTCTGGAATTATAATGAGAAAATACAAGATTTTTTCCAATTTTTCTCGATTTCAGATTAATTATTAAAGAAAATGAAAATAATTCAAGAAAATACAATTTTAAGGAGAAAACACAATGAAATAATAGAAAAATGTGTTTTCTTTAGGAAAATAATTTATAGGATGGATTTATGAATTTTTGGAGTAATTATCAGATTTTTAGAATGATAAATAGAATTTTTGGAAGAAAAATATGATTTTTGGAGAAATTATTCA
>JAJIYU010001603.1:0-34899 GCA_030144865.1 Tinospora cordifolia | reverse complement strand
TATATATATATATATATATATATATATATATATTTTTTCCTCCCTTTTTCAATTGGCTTCTTATGCTTTGAGTTGCAAGCTGTCAATCACTTTATTATGCAATTTAGCAACCATTTTGCCATCTTCATCCTCTCAATCAAAACCAGCCAAGTTAGGTAGAGTTGAGAAATTACCACAAATTAAGTTATTTATTTGTTAAATGATTTCTCGTGTGGTTGAAAGCAAACCCAATTGTGTTTGGGTTACCCTTTATCAGATTAGTGGCGAGGGTGGGAGAACATTGTTAATTCTTAGGGGTTCTTTTGTTTATTTTCTCTGTATTGCCCTACACGCCTCTGGGTTTTGTTGTAAGCTCTTACATGTAACACTCATACAAATTAATATATATACCCACACTTTTTCTGTTTATTTGAAAAAAAAAAAAAAGGAAACTCCTTTAGGCTCCATCAATTGTATGACTCCAACATTAGTTCAATTGCATGCTGGATTATGCTTGGGAGAAACAATTCTTTTAGGTAATTGTTGCAAATCTTTAAATTTGGCTAGAAAACCTTTCAATTCATCCTTCTAGATTTGGCCAACTTGTCCATCCATCTTATGTTTCCTTTTAATGACTAATGCCCAAATGGATTGAGGATTCTGAAGAAATTCGTTTTCTACCATCATAGAGAAAAATGGAGAAGTCTTCCCTTCTTAAGGATTCTTCTTTGGTTCTTTGGATTCAGAAGGAGAAAAATCTTTTCTCAAGCCAAGTGAATTTATGTGTCTTCTCTTGTCCCTTTTGAATGGCTTATAAACAAGGAACGAAAATTCTACTTTGCCCCAAACTTCAACCTTCAAAAATTAGAATTAGTTCGAACAGTTCGAGAAATTCGAGAAAAGTTTTGTAAAAAATTTTCGACTCGGAGAAGTTCAAAAAATTCTACATAAATGCAAAAATATGCATAAATTCTATTACAAATGATGAAAACAAATATAAATTAATATATTTTAAATATAAAAGTACACATATAATGGTTCCAGACTTGCCTTTTAACATTAACAAGATTTAGTGTTTATTGTACGTGTTAAGAACTATATATTATTTACTTGTGTTTTTCACGAATTTCACCAAAATCTTCAATTTTTTCACGAATTCCATCGAAATCTTTGAAGTTTTGTCGAAATTTTCAAAGTTTTGTCGAAATCTTCGAAGTTTTGTCGAATTTCGTCGAAGTCTTTGAAGTTTCATCGAATTTTTGTAATTTTTTTCATAACTAAACTCTGGCTCAATAACCAGAAAATCTGAATTATTTCGGCAAATTTCGACGAATTTTCATTCCATGCTTATAAATCAAATTGCCACGTGCTCCTTGTAGTATACAGCAAGCATCCATATCAGTCACATTGAACACTACTGTTTGTTATAAAACTGCCCCATGGACAAATATAAGGTGCAAATTTCAGCTCTGGCTGCTTCACCAAATCCTTTGATGCTATGTTCTTGCCACTTCACCTTTGAATAATAAAAGTTTATAAAACATCACAAACTTTACTGCCAATATTACATCTTGTATGCAAAATGGTGTGTCTTTGGTATGAGATTTCAGTGTCTGGAACTAGCAATAATCATTGTACTGCAACGAGACCCTTTCTCCATCTTCACCCTCTTCACATGCAATTTCCTCTTCCAAGTGTTTCTTCCTCACGGTCATCATTCTCATGTTCTTCCGCAAACTTATCTATATGCTTGCTTACCTTTATGGAATTGGAAAGATGTTCTAATTGTTGGCACCTAAAGTACTTACACTGACTCGGCTTAGCGTAAGGGTCATAATTCTATCCTTAAAAGATGAAATGTTTCTTTTTTTTTTTTTTTTTTTTAATTGCAACCCTTTCTTGTATATTAGTGTGACAACCCTCCTAATACCCTGCTATGTAGCAATATTTGTTTCCTCCAACTTGTTTCTTGCATTAAAACTGTAAAACTCAGTCATATAATCCTCCATGGCTCTATCACCTGAACATATAAGGATAATCTATAACAGATGCGGGGGATGCCCCCACTCCCTTAAAGACAACAAAAAATTGGGGGCAACCTTCTCAACTACTTGACCAATGAGTACCCTTTTGACACTTTACAAGAGCTAACCCAAAGAGAAGCAGTCTTGATATTTATTAAGCAGCAACATCTTATATTCATTAGGCAAAAATCCCTGTTTCACCTTTTTCTTTTATTTTTATTTTTATTTTTTAAAATCTTTGACCAAGATTTGAAGCATGCCTTTCCCTTCTTTCTCTGTGTGGTCTGAATTTGATCCCATCAAGGTGAAGCTCCCCCTTTTAACCTCTAGGTGTCTGGCTTCATCTTCTAAACAAATATTCCACTCTCTTCTTCGAATCTGAAAACTACAAGGATAATCTATAACAGATGCTAGGGATGCCCCCACTCCCTTAAAGACAACAAAAATTGGGGGCAACCTTCTCAGCCACTTGACCAATGAATACCCTTTTGGCAATTCACAAGAGCTAACCCAAAGAGAAGCTGTCTTGATATTTATTAAGCAGCAACATCTTATATTGATTAGGCAAAAAATCCTTCTTTCAAAGTTTTTATTTTTTTATTTTTTTTATTTTTTCTGGATCTTTGACCAAGATCTGATGCATGCCTTTACTTTCTTTCTCTGTTTGGTCTGAATGTCTCCCATCAAGCTGAAGCTCCCCCTTTTAACCTCTAGGTGTCTCGCTTCATTTTCTAAACAAATATTCCACTCTCTTTGCCCAATCTGAAAACTACAAGGATAATCTATAACAGATGCTGGGGATGCCCCCACTCCCTTAAAGACAACAAAAAATTGGGGGCAACCTTCTCAACCACTTGACCAATGAATACCCCTTTGACTATTCACAAGAGCTAACCCAAAAAGAAGCAGTCTTGATATTTATTAAGCAGCAACATCTTATTATATTCATTAGGCAAAAATCCTTCTTTCGAAGTTTCTTTTTTCTTTTTTTTTTTTTTTTTTTTTCTGGATCTTTGACCAAGATCTGATGCATGCCTTTACTTTCTTTCTCTGTTTGGTCTGAATTTCTCCCATCAACTGAAGCTCCCCCTTTTAACCTCTAGGTGTCTGGCTTCACCTTCTAAACAAGTATTCCACTCGTTTCTGCCAATCTGAAAAATCTGCTATTTTAGATCTCCCCTTAAAGGTAAGAATTTTAACCTTTATGATTCATTGGGTTTCTTGTGTCCGTGTCTGCTATGCGTTTAAGGGGATGAGTCATCTAAAATTAAGTTCTGATGCTAGAATCAGAATCAGAATTGCTGGATTTTGATTACCATTCCCTTGGTCCACATTAATGTCAATGGACTCCTGAGTGAGCTACCTTAAAACTCTCTGCACATTCTCTACAAAATGTTGGACTCCCGCTATTGAACCCTCCACAGCGTCAACTGTACCAGGAAGTCCATTTGAGGCATCCAAGTATTGTTTAGCCCCTTCGACAGCCTTCCTCCGTTTGACGCTTCTATGATGCATGCCACCACTAGAGTTAGTTCCTAAGGTCGGCATTCCTACAAGTCATGGAGACTAAATAAATTGCTTTGCTACCAAATGATGTATTCAGCAAATTAAAGAAAGCTAAATATCTGATTTTTTTAATTTATTTATTATAGAAAAGCTGTCTTCTAATCCCTGACACCAACCATTAAATAGAAACAATTGAAATCTACTCCTAATTCTATTGAGATTCCAACCATTAAACAGAAGCACATAAACTACTTCTTCGGTTTTGTGACTTTGGCATTAAACTTCTTGGGAGATTTCCAGCTTCCAGGTAGATTCTCAGGACCATTAGAAGGCATAGATTGGCAGATTTTGCAAGGAACAAGAGAGAGTGGTTTGAATGACCCTTTGAGGAGGAGAAGACTGAGGATTTGTTCAACTCTGATGGGGAGAAAGTGCCAAGTCTTAATGGATTTAATTTGAAGTTTTTTATTATATAAATATATTGGGAGGTGGTAAATGGAGATTTGGAGTAATCTATTAGGAATAGGGTAGTAAATAGATGTACCAACAAAAATTATGTGTCCCATTCTTGTTTAGGTCACTCAGTCTGCCTATTGATGGTAGACAATTCAGTGTTGCCATTCTTACAGCAAATGGCTAATAAGGCAGTTACAGGAATATTATGTTCTAGAGGTCTTGCTAACGCATGTGATTCAATGAATTGGGAGGTATGAGCTTCTGTAACGCAGCATAAGAGGTCTGGTCCTAGATGAAGTTTATTAGGGGATGTTTCAAGACTGTGCCCTTCATTTCTATCAATCGAAGATTGATGGGTAAGTTAATGGGTTCAAGGGAACCTCAAAGTTGGAACCTCTCGTCACCTTATTTTGTTGACGTTGGTGTTAGGTGTTCTTGAACGAATGCTGGAGAAGGTAAAGGAGAAAATGATGGTGATTTTACTATGAAACAAGAAGTGTATATTTTGTCTTCTAAAATTTGTTGACAACTTTGTATTCTTCTTGGCCAATGATGGGATGGGTCTCCTCAATGCATTAATAGTGACTGATTTCTTGCATGGTGTTGGGACTCAAGGTTGTATAGCAACATGTTGACGAGAGGGTATTTTCTAGGAGGAGGAAATGAAGCGTGGTTCTATGGTTCAAATATGTATGAATGCTCCATGGGATTGTGACGTCTTATTGGAATTTGGCCAATCATTGTCCAAGTTTGAAGGAGAATTGAGGTCTGGAAGTAGGGTTCTCTATTTAAGTGTTGAAGAGTGCATTTCACAAGCTTGTTTTGGAGGCTATTCTAATATTTCCTTTTAAATGATTGTCTTCTATATCCCAAGGAAGACAAAAAGTGTGATTGAAGGGACTATACCAGTCCCGGTTATGGGAGGTTTACCATGTTGTCTAAATACTGCTTTGGGGAGTGGTTAGGGAACTGGGTTGAGTCTTTGCGTTCTCATAGCTCTTCTCAAAAGAACATCTTATCCTCTTGAACCGTGGGTTGTTCGTAATTCTAAATTATAAGTTACATTAATGAAATATTATATTCTTGTCAAGAAAATCCTAGAATGGAACCTCATTTTAGACAGTTTTGATTTATAAGAATGGACAATTTGTCCGCATGTATATATTGTGTCTATCAAACATGGTGAAAAGGAACACATTTATCTTTTTTTTTTTTTTTTTTTTTTAAAGAAACAAATTTTTATTGATATACAAAAGATGCTACAATCATTAGTAGAGGACCAAACTAGCCGCCTTCAAAAACAAAAGGGGCCAACCTCTCCCTACCTACCCCAACCCGCACCGCCTATAGCAAGATATTACCCCATCCCCGCAACCACTCCAATATGGGATACCTCAAAGATAAAGAACTATTACTTATCTAAAATGATGCTAATGACTGAGATTCTTCCCATATTTGATTTGGAGGAAGGACCCTATCCTTGAAGATCCCTGCATTCCTCTCCTTCTCCATGCACCAAATCATTGCCAAACTCGCTACCAACTAACGAGCTAGCCGCTTCAGACAAATCTCCTCGCAAAACGGACAAATAATGCTACGTCCCCTGCTCACTTTCCTCCGGGGAAGAATGAATGTGCCTCCCTAGCCCATACATAACTTGAAATTGGGCACTTAAGAATAAGTGATCAATTGATTCGCTACTTTGTTTACATAGATGACAGCATGAGGGAGAGAGGCAATGATTTTGGAAACGCTTTTGAATCATTTCTCCCGTATTAACTTTCTTTAGGACCACCTCCCAAGCGAAAAACTTAACTTTGGATGAAATAGGGGCCTTCCATATCTCCTTTCATAGTTGGGACGGATGAGCCAATGAAGCAACCAACAAAAGGAGAAGAAAGATTTGGTACTAAAGTCCGCAAAAACCTCTCTAAACCACACTATTCTATCCTTTTTATCCTACAACACACAATCCCTCAATAAATCGCGAAGAGCTCCCTCTTCGTCTTCTCGGCGTTGCCTACTAGAAGACCGTGGATAGAAATTTCATTGAATAGGACAGGACCCTTCAACCTGCCCACTAAGAAAGGAAATAGGACAATGATGACCTTTAGATCGACTATACAACTGAGGAAACAAGCTTGTAAATGCCTCATTCCCGCACGACACATCCTCCCAAAATCGGATCACGTCTCTTCTTCCTACACGCAGCCTAATACCTGGAATATAAAACTAATCTAAAGAGCGGACGAACTTTGAAGGACTTATGTGGGTTGCACTTATCTTGAGCTCTGCATCTCTCTCATTGATGCTTATGTCATGTCTACTTTTAATCACTTGGGCCCAAAGCTTATCTTTGCTCTCTAGGAAATCTCTAGAGCCACTTCCCTACTAACTCCTTATTCCTTGCTACAACGTTTTCGATCCCTAGGCTGCCCCATTCCTTCCTTAGCTGAAATTTGCTCCATTCTACTAAATGCAACCCATTACCATCTTTCCCACCTTTCCACAAGGAATTTCTTATCAATCTCTCTATCTTAGAGGCTTCTCCTTTCAGGCAAGGAATGAAAATTTGACTTCGACCTTTAAAAATTAGAATTAATTCGAAGAGTTTGAGAAATTCGAAAGAATTTTTGTAAAAATGTACCAAGTTAGACAAATTCAAAAAAATATTATGTAAGTGCTAAAATATGGACAATTTTTATTAAAAATACCAAAAACAACATAATAACTATATTTTACGTATAAAAGTATACATGTAATGGTTTTGACATGTATTTTAACAGTAGCAATGTTTTATGCACATCACATGTGTTAACTTAAAACTGTTAGAGAAAAGAAAGAAACAAAAAAAATTTATTGTCAAACCCTAATGGTCTTGCAAACATAAACCTTGGTTTTTCTTTCTCTTTCTTTTCTCGACGTCTTTTCTCTTAGACTTTTAGCTTATTTTTCTCTTATTACTCTTTTCTCTATCGTCTCTTCTTCCAAGTTATAGTTTGTTCTTCACTCTCTTTGTGCACCACATAAATTCTTTCAACTAAAATGCTCTTTTTCATAGCTTTTATACAATTTTTTTCTACAAAAATCTTCAAAACTTCAATTTTAAGTGAACTTCGCTGATTTTTCGAAGATTTCGATGAAATTTTGTAATTTTATAATTACAGGCAAACTTCATTTTGATTGTCCAAATTACCTAATTAATTCAGCTAATTTCGACAAACTTCATCTAATTTTCATACCATGCTTTCAGGATTTTAAATACTAAGAAACACATTTATCGATCATTGAATTCCTTTGCAAATGGAAAATGGAATTTGCCTTCTTTCTTTTATCCTGTATGTAGAATTCATTGGCTATACTTGTTTTGAGTGAACATTCATTTTTAACCCTGGTAGCGGGCAAGATTTGCAACACAAGAATTTGAAGTCTATTGTCTTCACCATTGTGTAAAACCAGGGAAGTTTTTTTGATAATGTTACAAACATAGGCTAAAGTGGATAGCGTGTAATATCCTGGTGTATATTGTGTTAATTTCTTTGTTACTAAGCTGTTGTCATTTCCTGTGTTATTTCTATTTTGTTTTTTGAGTAATGTATTTTATCAAGTGATGTGATATTTTAGGGATTTCTTGTGTAATTTTCTTGCATTGAGATGATTCTTGTTTAGTTGTTTCAGTTTTCGATGTTATTTGTTCTGTATATTATATTTCATCTAGTGTTGTGGTGGTTTAGCTAACTTGTGGATCTGCCGTGTGCAAAGGATTTTTCAAGTGGAAGTTTGCAAACAGGTAGGTAACATTCACATTTCATCATACAAGTACATATAATTGAAACTTTCTTTTTTATTTTTATAACCATTTCATATTTCCTTTATAAATCAGGAAGCTTTTGGCGGTCACCTCATGAAGGAAAAATGTATTTGCATGATTGTATTGGAAAAATAATTATGTTAATTCGGCCTGTCAATAAAAGGTATGCCAGGAGTATATATTTTTTTTGTCTTTTTCCTGCCACAACAATGACTCCTTTTTATTCCAAAATCCAAAATTTAACTTATCATAAAAGTGGTGAATGCAATATTTTTTAAAAGGAAACAAAAAGTTATTCATTTATTTGTATAAACTTTATCTGCTGTACATTGCCTGGTATGTTTTACAACATCCCAAGTACATAAAAATGCTAAGTGAACATTAAAACAAGCTTGGGGAGCCGATGTTAAATTCTTCATAGGGTATTCAATATAACTATATTAAGTGCCAACTATACGGTGATCAGGGTTAGAGAACCAAAGAGATGAATTAGGCTTCATTAAGCAGGCAGCTTGGAGAAACTACAGATGAGTGTTTTTCAGAGGCAGAGCTGGGAATGGGTCCTCTAGGAATTTGACAAAGACAGTGTTTAGTTTTGAACTTGTGTTGAGATTAGGAGTGATTTTGTGGTCTACCAACAATTTTTCTTAGCATGAGAGCCTCATTAATCAAAAGTCAGAAATATTATGGCTGGGATATTCCACCAAGTTTGATTCCAAGAGAAAAGGCTGGTGGAAGATGATATATTTTGTCCTAATTATGTATACTGGTTTGTCTTTTGCTGAAACTGAGTAGCTCCCTTCATAGATATCAACAAGTTGTAATGGGCACTAATATCCAAATTGCGATTTACCAAGTAGAGGTCCACATCGCAATTCCATTTTCTTATGGGGTAGATCGAACAATTTGAACTACCTAGCGATATTTAAAAGATTTTTAGAAATTGGAAATGCTTAAATAGATTTCATACACTGGTGAACATTGGACCCTTTGTTACCCACTTGCCTTGCATTTATTATGCTAATGAATTTTTATTTTTATTTTTTGATTTCTTTGGTGAACTACCAAGTGATCACTAAACCTCACAATTTGGAACCAAGTGTCAAAGAGCTAAAGCTAAAGGTTTTAAATCCCTTGTGAATAAAGATTTCATGTGATGTTTTCACAAGATTTGGGAGATGTGTTGGTCATTTTCCAAAGAGGCCAACATTTCAAAACTGGGATGAAAAAGTTTCATTAAGTATCTTTAGATTTAATCTATATTATACCAAAACTTTCTTTTGGCTTACCAACTTTTATTATCGAGCATTGAAATCACACTTCTTTCTCAATATTAATGTGCATATAAAGTGGCTAATTCAATTAATTTACTTTAAAAGGTTGGTGCAGGTTTTTTATTACATAGTTGTCATTATTTCGAGCCTAATTCAATTTGTTTGTGCTTTGGGCAAGTGTATGTAGATGCATGGCTATTGCATTTAGATATAATGTGAATAATAAAATCATAGATACAATGAAAGCCAAGTGAGTACTCAATATTTCAACATGGGTGGGCATGGGCAAAAAGGGTTTCCATGTCGATCATAGGGACAATAATATTTTTTTTTAATAGAAACTAGAAATATATTATAATAAAGTAAACTTTAGTCAGACGAGAAATCTGGCTAAAGGGTACAAAAACTGATCCGACTAATTTGGAACTATAATATTCCCCCCATTACAAAGCTGATCACCAAAGTTGTAACCCTTTCCTAGTTTGGACACAGAGATCTATGTTGCAAATAAAATATTGGACCTCTTCCAAATTAACCAATCTGATATACATTTTTCCAGAAAAATGCCTTGCATTGCATTCTTCCCAAATATAATAGAACACAACCAACAAAATAGTTCTCCAATATGGTTGAATTTTGGCATTCAGCACCACTTTCAAAGTCTGAAGTAGGTTTTTAGCATCTGGAGGGACAGTACTGTTATTCCTCTGACTCTACCACTGCCACACTATCTGCACCACACTGCATTCCCCAAAAAGATGTTGAATCATTTTTGCATTATTCTTGCACATAGTACATATAGAAGGATGCAGATAATGGTTAGGGAAACATTTTTGGATATTATCAGCGGTGCTAATCTTCTATAGGCTGATTAACCATGCCACTATGTGAGCTTTGGTAGGACTTTTGACCTTCCAAATTATCTCACTAATATTATTGGTCTGATAGTCTCTTCCACCTTTTAATTTAGTCATAAAAGACCTAATCGAGAATTTGTTATCCTTTTCCTCTTGCCATATGGCTGGTCATCTTCATTTAATTCATTTAGTTGAAAATTACTAAGGGTAGACAGTAACTCTCCTAGTTCATCCAAATGGCTATCTTCCATGCCGCTGCGTAAACGTAAACTCCATCTTCAATGCACTCTTTTCCTGTCCATAGGGCGGCTCATGAACTCAGCAACTGTTGCATTCTGCTAGGTGCACTTTCTAAAAACAAGGGAAAATCTATCTTTTAGCCAGCCATGCCCACACCACTAATCGTCCCAAAAGTCCACCTTATCCCCTTTGCCCACCTTCCATAGAATGAATGGATTTATCTAGTTATAAATATTATAGATTCCTTTCCACAGAGATCTATGGTTGCTTTTCTTCTTGAGTCTAGCCTCTTTACCATGAGTCTTGGTCCCATGAATACTCTTAATGATTTTGGCCCATCGTGCCTCTAGTTGTTGTAACATCTGCCATAGCCATTTACCCCTTAGAGCAATATTCCTCTTCATCAATCCCCCTATACCTAGGCCCCCTTTGGTAATATCACGGTATACTTGATCTCATTTCACCGGGTTATGTCCACGAATCTCATCTATTTGATGCCACAGAAAGTTCCTTATACACCGTTCAATTGTAGCAACCACCTTTCTTGGCATTTTGAAGATGGACATAAAGTATGTTGGTAGGGCTTCCAACACTGATCTAATCAGCATAAGTTTTCCTCCTCTGGACAACGGACTTGTTTTCCACCCGGCTATTCTCCCCTTTATGATCTGAATCATTGGGTCCCAAAACCCCACTCTGTTTGGATTGCTTCCTAGAGGCACACCAAGTTGTCATCATAGGGACAATAATATCAAAATCTTGGACAAGATCTTGGTGGTACGATTCTTTCCCAATAGTGTTTTTGACGAGAGTGATTGACAATCTTGCAATATTTCTAGGAATTGATTGTTTGTATCTCGAAGTGTTGATGGTAGTATTGTCACAATTGGCGAACTACAAATGTCTTGGAGATTTTTTATGGAGGTGGAAGTGCGGTCAAGGCATTGCCTTATCAATAAGTATGGATTGACTTGAATTGCATAATCTTGGTGGTTTCATTTATCAATTTGGGTGCATGTTTTTTGCGCTTAACAAAGTTGGTTCAAGGCAAACACTTTTCCTTTTTTCATGCCAAGGGATGGCAAGATGGAAGGGTGGGGGCATTTCGAACATTATCTTTAACAGTTATCGTCTAGGAGTGGCTTTTGATGCTGTCCATAATGAGTTAAAACCAAGGGCGAAGGTGAAATAAGGTGTCATTAGTGGTGCAAATAATGTTTTGTGGTGTCTATTTGATGCTAAGTTTCCAATGCAAAAGGTTGTGTCGAAAGATCGAGGTGGTGCAATGGATGGGCAAGATATTTCTACAAATAATGGTCTATCAAAAATCAATTGATGGGAGTGACCAGTGCCTTTTTCACAATTTTGGGTCATCATGTTAAATTGTATTTATGGGAGTGACCTATGCCTTTCTCGATTGTCATAGTAATGGTGAGAAGAGACAAATGCTTGGGAAGTTCATGACTTCTAAGTTCATGATGGTATTTCAACCTTGGTCCTAGGATCTATAATGGAAAGTGCATCAAATTCTTTGGCATAATATTGGGATTAGGAGGGTGGTGATTCCAGTTGCATCGTGGACATTTGCTACACTAAAAAGGATAGCAAGTATCTAGGGAGGCTTGCTAAGAATATTTTTTGATTTTGCAAAGTTGAAAGTTAAGGGTCGACCAAGTGGTTTTAATCGAAGGCGTTGACCTTAG
Organism: Tinospora cordifolia; assembly: GCA_030144865.1. Classification (NCBI taxonomy): domain Eukaryota; kingdom Viridiplantae; phylum Streptophyta; class Magnoliopsida; order Ranunculales; family Menispermaceae; genus Tinospora; species Tinospora cordifolia. The sequence goes on along the minus strand of JAJIYU010001603.1, from coordinate 23,049 downwards.
GAATGGGATTAAGTTGCTAGATAGTTGATCTGTTTAATTTGGCGTTGACACTAGGAATGGGATCAAGTTGATAGGTAGTTGATCTCTTTAATTTGTCCCGCTATGTGCTGTAATGTGGTTACTTTGGGCAAGATTGTTGATTAGACGTTGGAGGTAGATGCCAATGGTTGTGGTCATGTGGAGGGTGCTGGAAATCATGCTGAAGCTATCATCTAAGAAGATGGGTGTAGCGTGGCTCCCACTTCATGGGCGAGTAGGTTGCACATCTCTGCCCAAAGGCAACAAGACGTGCATGAAGGGATGCTCCACTTCTTTGCCAGGAGATCTCCTAGTACAATTGCATTCAACTCGTGTATGTTGGATATGGCCTGCGTGACAAAAGGTAATCCAATGATGGGTTAAACTTGGTGAATGATAGAAGTCATATAGGTTTCAAACAAATTCCTTTTTTGACCCCTCATGAAGCCATTCATCTGAAGCAAGACCTTGAAGTACAACCCAATGTTAAGGTTGATTGTGTTGGGTTTTACATGCCATGGGGCACACTTGTCACAACCTAGGGTTTCATGACATAATGGACTAAATTCTATCCTTGGCCCAAATTTTTAACATGATTACAAGGCTGATGGATGATCTCTGCTTGAATTTTGGCTTTCAACAAACAGAGCACCACGACATACAAGAGGAAGAGTGAAGTCACTAAGTTTTATAAATGACAATGAAGGACACTTCCTTTGATAATTGTCATGATCTCAAAAGCCTTCCCTCCCCATCCCATGTTGGCGTACACAAAATTGCACTTGTTCAGGATTGATGGCTACAAGGAGAGGTTATGAAGGATACATATGTGGATGGTTTGAGTGAGCTTGAAGAGAACTCATAAGAGACTGGTTTTAGTGTTGATAAATGATAAGCAACCATGTGCATTTTATGATGTATAGGACAATGATTGTGGTAAATTATGGTTCTTGGACTGAAACACATGCCAACATCTCTAATTAGGGTTCTAGTTCCAAGAGGATGAGGGTATTAGTGTCGATGCGGAAGTCTCTGGGTTAGTTTAGGAGATTGGTGTGGTTGAGCTTTTGATTAACGGGATTAGGTAGTGTTGTCTTGAAATTTTGGTCTACAACAATCTAATGTTTGAGTGTCTTTTTGGATGTGGATTGAAATGCTACTTTTACCAATAATTATTTTCTTGGAGTGTTTGAGTTTGTGCTTCCTTGGTTTAATGCTAAGCAAGTACGAAGGTGATTGGTGGTTGTGGGATCAACATGGTTATTCTTTAGGAAACTTGAAGGTCCTGCATTGCAAGGATTTTTCTATATGGGTTGTAGTCTAGATTCATTAGTTGTGTGTTTATTCAGGCTTATGGTTCAATTGGTGCTATCATGATGGTATAAGATTGTAAGAAAATTCTCTTCGCATCAGTTTTCTTTGTAAGTTGGGTGTCTAGTAGTAATACTGTCTCAACGGTCGAAATTTGGAGTGAAGTCGAATTTTCGTTCCTTGGTCACTTCAATTTATTTGTTGGTTTTTTAGTGGGAGGTGGATATAAATGAGCGTCATGGATTGCATCTCAGGGTATCAAGGACTATCCTGAATTGTTGAGAACAGCTAAATTATTTCATGAGAGTGCATGTAATTTGACAGTTAAATTTGTGACAGTATTAGCCAATCAAACCCATTACATTTCATTCTACTGATTTTTAAGGGTTAGTGTTTATCATCCATGGAAAGCATTCTTCTTCTTTTAAAAAGAACTATATAACCCAATAGCCACGTATCATGTATATCAATATTAGACTATCATTTATATCTAATTCGTAATTTGTGTTCATGTCTAAGAAAGTAATTCTATTATGTTATTTTCTATAGCTGTAATTTCTTAATTGATGACCAATATGAAAAGCAAAACTTAAATGACATGCAAGTGAAAGTTGAGGAAGTTCTATATAGAACTCAAATTTAATAGAAAACTTGAGGCTTAAGCCTCAATACACCTGAAGGTGTCACGCATAACTATTAGGCCTCAAACTGTGAGGCGCTTGTGCCTCACAATTATATCTGTGAGGCTTAAGCCTCGAGATTGTATTCTACTACATCACCTTGAGGCTTACGCCTCATGCAATTTTGAAAAAGATGTTTCTTTAACTTCATGGATTTTGCAACCTCAACCATTTATCCTTTTATGTATAATGGATCTTATGGTAACTCATGAGTTTCAATCTTCTGTATCTCTTAATTTCTATATCTATTTCTACTCAAATTACATACGAATTATTCAGTCTCGGTCCTACTAATCTTGTAAGTCTTTAGATTCTAGAGCCTCTCTTCAAGTTAGATTTAAATTAATCCATATTTCTCCTTTATATGTTAAACATAAAAGTCATAGATAGCTTATTACTCACGCAATTTATGCCATTGTAAATCCTTACTTTTTAAACCATTATATTTCATAATTTAGAAAGCGTTAATTTTATAATTATGTTTGGTTCAACTTATTGAAAAGAAACACTAATCTTAGGGCAACAGCAATGTTGTTTAATGCATGCTAAGGTGGCGCTCAATGGGGCGCCACCTTAGCAAGCTCAATGTTGAGCGCTCAATCTGCACCGAACGCTCAACATTGGCTTTTATTTTTTTTGTTTTTTTTTTTTAAATTGAGCTGGCGTCGCTCATTGTCCAGGCGCATAAGGGATGCTCTTGCAACATTTTATTAGAATTCTTTATACTTTTCATCAATATTAATTTTTCTTGCAAAACAATTCTCTTTTGTTGATTTGGAATTCTTCCAATATCTTTTTAAAGAAAAAAAAAATAATTTCTTCCCATTTTTGTTCACCAAATATAGTATTTATTGAAATTTCCAATCCTTGCTTATGTTTCAAGCCTTTTTGATGTGACACCAAAATGAAATTTTAATAATGTAATGTTATTAATATTTAGTTTTAGGGACTCTAATCATTAAAAGTTGTTTAGAAAGATTTTATTCTTATTTGGAGTTTGGTTGTTTTATTGTAGTGACAATCTAGTTAGGAGTCAATTTCCACCTTGCCAACACTGCATCTGAATGTGAATCTGGAGCCAACCTTTAGTTATGCTGCTCAAAATTTGATTCTTTCATTTGAGTACTCCCATTATAGACTTCATTTAATAAAAAACCTTTTTCATGTGGAAAGCATTTTCAGGTGTGTTGGGATTATAAGACGGTTTGACAAATATTCCAGGAAACACACTGTAAGACACTTTCTATTTTTTTTTTTTTTAAGAAATGGTAAACAAATTGTAAGGATGTGTCATTCACATTTGTCTATTGCAGATCATGTATGAGGACGGGGGGTTCGAGCTTCTTGATATGTCTAAAGAAGATTGGGAAATGATATCTTTTGTGTAATCATTAGTAAGATCTCTCCCTCTTCTCGCTGGTTTATGTGCGTGTTTGCTCTTTTTGCCTTTTTTTTACCCTCTAATTTGAAATCATAACGTAAATCTAGCACTGAAGATTTGATTTTGTTTTCTGCATTTCTGAATTTTCTGTATGAGGTACTTCATGATTTCTAATTTACATGTGTTGAATGTGTCCATTTGTGTTTCCACTCATGTGTTGTTTTTATCCTAAAACTATTTGTTCGAAATGCTAATGTAGTTCCAAAACTGATATGCAAAAGATTTGGTTTTCTTTGCAAATTGATTTGTGGCTTCAGTTTGAGACGCGTTGTGACTTTTAAGCTACTTTTGTCATGCCTCACTTCTACACAAACCATGTTGAACATCCTTTCTTGTGTAAGAACACAGATGAGTTTTTGGTGAACCCCACCCTACAAAAAAATCTAAGAAAAATTTAGATAGTGGTTATTTGTCTAGTTGGGACCAGTTGATGGAATATGTATAATGAGGTAGTTCGTACATAAATAGAATTTGGTGAGGCATTATAAGAGAAAGAATGATAGATAACTCCTTATTGAAACGGTCTCTTTTTCTATTTAATTTTATGAAGCCAATAGGCCAATTTAGGAGTGAAACAACATACTGTTTTTGGACAAGAAGATGTTGGCTAGAATGATATGGGAGAGATCCAACATTTTGTTTGCTAGTTGGATCTCTAGTTCTAAATTAGGAAAGGGATTTAGTTTTGGTGATTGGATATGTAAAGGGGGGGCTATTCTTCAATCTTTTACAATGTGTACATAAGTCCGGATATCTCATCCGGCATATTGTAATATCTTTTATTATTAATATAGTTTCTCTTTCTAAAAAAAAAGGCCAATTTGGTCAAAAGAGTGAAGATCGAAAAGAAAGGTTCATAAAATCCATTGAAATGTTTTTGTTACTAATATTATTTGTTTTCTCTTCTGTAAGGAAACATATGAATTAAACATTATAATACCTCATGCAGTCTATTTAGCAAGAAGAGTTTTATTTATTTATTTTTTTATTTATTTTTTTTTTTACTTCCCTCTCTCTTCTGATGGAAGGAGTGAGGATCATGTTAGAATTGTAAAATTATGCATACTCCCATAACACATGCTGAATCGACGCCCCTTCATTCCTGCATATGCAACACTGAGAAGGAGGCGGTGAGAGGAAGGACATTTTTCCTTGGTGAGTGGAGCAACAATTACGTTTTTCGAGAGCAATCAACCAGGCCATGATTTTGATTATTGAAGGGTAGGGTCTATCCTTGAAAGAAAAGTGGGGCAAAGGTTGGTTGATAGTCTATTTGAAAATAGAAAAAGATATGGATTTTGAACAAGGGAACCACCACAGTTGCCAGTCCACGTAATTCTGTCCGCTGAATTGCAACGGTAAAACAAACTCTAAACATTGAATGAGACTTGGAACTTTGTCCATCTGGGAAGTGCTTAGCCCCCTTATGAAGTGAAAACTCCAGTCTGTAGTTGTTCCTTTAACAACCTCATCATGATTTGAGAAGTGGCTGATGGGATCATGATGACCAGTAGACAATGCATATTTGTATGGGAAGAGATGTTGCAAGCTGGAGGACCTGCATCATGTATCCTCCCAAAAAACAGATCTTGTGCTCATTGCCTACTTTAATCTTAAGATTATCCAAGAAGATTGGATTGAGCAAATGTATGATTTTCCAATGGGAGCAAAAGGAAACATTGCCAAGGATCTTGAAATCTTGTTATTTTTGTGCATTCCATGTCAACATCATATTACTTTTGCCCAAAGAGTATCAAGTTCATTGTGGAATCTCCATAACTGTTTGCCACATAGACCCTTATTTCTATTCAAGAGATCCGAGACTTCGCAGCCACCCTGAAATTAAGACCTCTTGACCTCTTCCTAGTGAACAACACGAGAGCCCTGTACTTTATCCTTGTTCTTCCACTGAAACTTCCTCATATACTTCTCAAGGATGGAAGCCAACTTTTTTAGAAGTTTGAAAGAGGAAAGAAAGAAGGTGGGAAGAACTTTGAGCTAAAATAACTAAGGTGAGTCTTGGGGGGTTCAAGTAGTTCAAGGTCCATCCACCAAATGAAACTCCAATCTTGGAAGCCAAAAGATTAACTTCTTCCATCTGAAGCTTAATGCCACAAAGATGGGATTTTGTCGAGTTAATCTGCAAATCCAATATGAAGTAGTAGCTATGAATCAATTGGATGAGGATTGACCGACTTTGATCATTGTATTGCACGAAGAAAAGGCAATCATATACAAAAAGAGTTTGGCAAATATGGACTTTATTTCTTCCCACCTCAAAACCTTTGATGAGACCATACTCTTTTGCCTTTGAAATTAGACGGTTTAGAACATCAGTCACTATGGGGTAGATATATTTCAATGAATGATCTCCTTGTCTTAGGCCTCGAGATCCAAGGATTTTTCCTCTAGGATGCCTATTTACCATAATGGAGTAATTGACATTGCTAAGACATCCTTGACTCCATTTCTTCATACCTTCCTAAACCCTTTTTGGCACAAAGTCCAAGAAATTCCATCAAACCGAGTTGTATGCCTTTTCAAATTGATTTTTCACTACATACCTTTTTTCTTACTCATCCTTTAATCATCCACTACCTCATTTACAATCAAGACAATATGAATGATTTGTCTCTCTTTAACACAGGCCATTTGTTGCAATAGTAGCTTGGAGCACCTTTCTTAATCGTATAGCAATTGTTTCTGTCATGATTTTATAGAGACTATTTGTAAAATTGGATGGGTCTATAATCGTTAATTCTTTTTTTTTTTTTGGAAACAGAAACTATGTATATTAATAGAATGAGATATGGTACAAAAGGGTCGGATGAGATATCTAGGCTTAATTCTCATAATGCATACAATTTGAAATTAAAACAGATTGGAGGATTGAACCCCCGTTACATAACCAGTCCGAAAAGCTATAACCTATTCCTAACTTAGATGTGGAGATCCAACTGGCGAAAAAAAGGTTGGACCTCTCCCATATCATGCTATCCGATCTTTCTACATTCAAAAACAATCTTCTATTACGTTCCTCCAAGATTGTGTACCAAACAGCCACCACTATGACCTTCCACTGCTGAGTGATGTGAGCTCTTCTAACTCGGTTTGGGATCTGGAACCAGTTTTCAGCTTTTGGGGGGCAAATGGAGTTGTGTTGCCTGTTCCAACGCCACCAAATATTTTCTGTTGTCCTGCACTTTTCGAGCAAGTGTTTGGTGGACTCCTGCTTTTCCCTGCACATAATACATATAGAAGGCTGCAAAGAATGAGTGGGAAGGATTTGTTGGAGGTTTTCATTAGTCTCAAGTTTGTTAAGACTAATCAGCCACATTAAGAATCTAGCTTTGAGGGGAGCCTTAGTTTTCCAAACGAAATTTGTCACTGATGTTGCATGCTTTGAAACCTGATTTGTTATTTTCTTCATAACTGATCTCACGGAAAATGATTTGGTTCCTTCCCCTATCCAAACTGGTTTATCCGGCTTAGGTTGAAACTGTTCAACCGGCTTAGGAGTTCTCCAAGCTCCTTGAGGTGGTGATCAGCTAAATTCCTTGGCAAATACAAGTTCCATCCCCACTGTATTCTGTCATCTACATAAGTTATTGTTCTAAAGTCTGCCACCGAGCCCTCTTTTTTCAGGCACATACTGTGAATACTGGGAAAGGCTTCCTTCAAGGGACCTTGGCCGCACCATCAATCATCCGAAAACCTCACTTGCTCTCCATTTCCAATTCTCCAACATATGTGGGGCCTAAACTGGTTGTAAAGGCTGTGAATGTCCTTCCATGGCGCTCTGTGGCTGCATTTTTTATTGACAACCGCTTCTTTTCCAAAGGCTCGAGATCCATGAATACTTCTCACTAGGATGGCCCACAAAGTTTTTGGTTTTTCCATCATCCTCCATAGCCATTTGGATCTTAAAGCTTCACTTCTTTTAAAAATGTTTCCAGTGCCAAGGCCTCCATTTTTAACAGCTTTACAAACCTGTTTCCAGTTAACTGGATTGTGACCTTTCTCATTTACCTCCTGTTTCCAAAGGAAGTTCTTCATCTATACCTCTATGATTGCAGCAGCCCTCTTTGGAATCTTGAAGATGGACAGATAGTATGTCGGGAGTGCCTCTAGGACTGATTTCAAAAGAAGTAATCTTCCTCCTCTGGATAAATAGCTCTTTTTCCATCCTGCAGTCCGTCTTCTAATAGTTTGGATAACAGGATCCCAAAAGTCGATTTTGAAAGGATTACCTCCCAAGGGCATCCCTAGATACATGAGGGGCCATTCCCCTCATCCCACTTTCATCTCTTCTGCTATGTTCTTGGTTTCCATTTTTTTAGAGTTGATTCCCAGCAACTGATTCTTGTTCCCATTCATTTTTAGGCCCGACAATAAGCAAAACGTTCTCAAGGCACTTATAACCAATTGGATTTCTGTTCTTGTGTTTTGCATGAAGATTAAACAATCATCAACAAATAACAAATGAGTTAGAGGGATGTTATCTTTTCCTACCATCAAACCTCGTATCAATCCTTCCTTGCTTGCTTTCTCTATGATGCGAGTGAAGGCTTCAGCGACTACAGTGTACAAAAATGGGGACTGTGGGTCACCTTGCCGTAACCCTCTGTGGCTGTAGATTTTACCCCGCGGTCTTCCATTAATAAAAATTGAATAGTTAGCTATCTCGAGGCAACCTTGAATCCAGTTTCTCCATCTTTCTCCAAAGCCTTGCTTTTTAAGAGTAAAATCCAAGAAGCTCCATTTGACTGAGTCATAGGCCTTTGCAAAATCGACTTTGAGCAATAGCCCCTCTTTGCCCTTAACCCTATACTCTTCGACTACTTCATTGGCAATCAGAATTGCATCAGTAATTTGTCTATCTTGGACAAACGCCATTTGGTGCTCACTTATGATCTTTGGCAAGACCATCTTTAATCTATTAGCTAGGGTCTTAGACAATATCTTGAATAGGCTTGTGATCAAGCTGATAGGTCTAAAGTCAATCACCTTCATGGAATTGAACTTCTTAGGAATGAGGCAAATGTAAGTCTCGTTAACTCTTCTGTTAATTACCGCATCTCTATAAAATTCTTTCATAACTTCACAAAGATCCTTTTTGAGAATATCCCATTCCTTTTGAAAGAAATACATGGTGAACCTGTCGGGCCCCGGGGCTTTGTTGCCATCACAACTGAAGACGGCTGCTCTTATTTCCTCTTCTTCAAATTCTCTCTCCAACCATGCACTATCTGCCTTAGAGATTTGGTTCCATTGGAGACCTTCCACTTCCCATCTGCAATCAGACTTTTCTTGGAACATCTGATCATAGTAGTTAATGATCATTTTTTGAATGTCTTCCGCTTCTTCTATCAGGTTGCCTTCTTGGTCTTCTAATTTTGTGATGGTGGCCCTAGATTTTCGTAAGGACAATTTTCTATGTTGTTGGCGGCATTTTGTTTCTTGTTTATTCTCCATAGTTATTATTTCTCCGATCAGCTGACGACGTTCCTCCCACAAGTTTGGATTCTCTTTCGTTTCTAATTTTTTGTCCAGTACTTCCAGGGTTTTCATCAGGTCCTTCAGCGCAACCTGGTCATTATGTCTTGTCTAGACCTCCACTCCTTCAACTTTAATTTCAAAATTTGAAGTTTCATCATAAACTTATACCCCGCCCATCCTCTGATAGAGTCATTCTCGCATTCTTTTTGGATTATATATCTAACTTCTGGAATTTGGAGCCAAGCATTCTCGAACCTAAAAGGAGTCGGTCCCCATTTAGCTTCCTCAGTGTCGAGAATTAGAGGGCAGTGGTCTGAGGTTATTCGTTGCATATCCCACACTCTCTGGTTTCTGAAACTTTTTGCCCATTTGATATTGCAAAGAAACCTGTCCAATTTGGACATGGTCGGGCTTGCTCTACCACTACTCCAAGTGAAGGCCAAGTTCCTTAATTCTGGTTCATGGAACTGCATGTCATGAATCCAATCATCAAAGCTTCGCATAATGCCCTTTGTGAATTGACAGTTTTTCTTTTCTTCCATATTCCTGACCGTGTTGAAATTACCCCCTATACACCATGGACCGTTAATATGCAAGGAAGCTGCAACAATTTCTTTCAGACAGTCTTCTCTGCCTCTATCGTCACAGCGGCCATAAACTGTTGTGTACCACCATCTTTCCATGTCTCCTGTGGTGACCAATATTGTTATGGAATGCGCTCCTTCCCATACTTTTTCCACTGACATATTGCGATTGTCCCACATGACAATTATCCCTCCTACCGAGCCATTTGTTGGGAGCTCTATCCAATTAACAAATCTTTTTTTCCACAACTCAGAGACCAAGGATAGGTCCATTTTCTCTTATTTCGTCTCCTGCAGACAAATAAGGTCCGCCTAGGCAGCCCCTATAGTTCAACGAATCGTTCTCCTCTTCTCCTTCGAGCCACACCCTCTAACGTTCCTGCTTAGAATCTTTATAGAAACAATCAACACCCAGGGAGCCTTGCTCTCCATTACTGCACTGCCACTAGTTGAACTTTTATGGCTTGTAGGAAGTCCTTTATTTTCTCATATTCTTTCGCCTGATCTTCCTCCCTCTTCTTATTGTGGTGTTGTGTACCAAGCATTTCCTGCTCCCCCTCTGCTGATTCTTCTATGCCATGACTTCTATTACTTACTGGGGAACGTAGCTTGAGTATTCTGATTCAGAATTGTTCATAGAGGAGGAGGTGGGGAGCGAGGAGGATGAAGAAGAGTTTGAGGAAGGGTAATGCACCTTGGCCTGCCTCTGGTACGTTCCTTGCTCAGCTCCTTACATAATGGTTCTTTCTCCTTCCGTATTGGGTGTCTCCGGCACCCTCTCCTGTTCACTCGCCGTCATATGTAGGAATCCGAGTCCGTGTCTGAGTCCAAGTCCCATTCCTCCTTCCGGGCTTTCCATTGGGCTAATATGCCTGCCTTGTCTCGGGTTTGCTTATTTTTGGCCCTGCTGTAGACTTGGATTGTTATCCTGTCCGTCTTGCCTCTATGATCCCGGCCCACAGTTTCTTTTCCATCTCTGATGGGCCACTCTTCATTAAGTGTATCACCGACCCATCTGTTGAACTTCCTTTACTTGGCCCACCTATGTAGCTTCCCCTTCGTGGCCCGCCCCTGTTGGGTTCTTCCATCCTGGTCTAGTAGTTATTTTGGGCTCTTCTTTCCTGGCCCACTTCCTTCTTTCCGCCTTCATGATTTTGAATTCGGTTGGATAATCTTTGACCGCCAAAGCTCTGGTTGAACATGGCATTTAGTGCCTTCTGATCTACAGCGAGGTGTGTCAAGTGTCTATTGCCCCCTGGTCCGTCATGATGGGGTTCCCTGATTTCTGCAGTCACCACGTCGAATTCTTCGTCCTCGTACTCTGCCACCTGTGCTTCCACGTCAGTCTTCGTCATCGTCATCACCATTGGAAAGCACCACCTCTTCACTTCTCCGGCCACCGTACTGCCACCGTCCCGGCTCCAGCCATCTTCCCCGATGATGTCCTGCAAACTTCTCCAGAATCTGGGTTCTGAGTTCTGTAATCTCGACGACCCAATTTCGTTCAATTTCTACTAATCGGAGCTCTAAGATTCCTTGTTCATCATAGATGTCGAAGTCCTTTGGCAGGAAGCCTGAGTCATGTCTGCGAAGGCGAAGGAAGGCCATCTCCATGGAGGAGCTTGAGCTTGTAATACTTTCTATCTCCAAAAGACCACCACATGCTTCACCGATTTTGTCGAAGGTGAAAATATTCCAGTTATCCGGAGTGATACCTTCGACTCCCATTCAGCTGTTCCGACACGCTACCTTCGTTCGTAGGTATGCCAGCTCCTCCGACCATCCGTCTATGTAAAACCCTCCTAGGAATATTTCTCCGCCCTTAGGATCTGGACCTCCTCGTCTTCGTGGCATAGTAGCATACCTTTGGCCATGTCCAGTTTCCTGATGTGGATCACTCTCTTCAGCATGTGCCCAATGGATTGTTCAATGATTTTCCAAGGAGTCTCATCGTGGGTATGCACAACGATGAACTTCGTCGCCGATGAAGAGCTTTGGGTTGACAATCTCTGTTTTCCTTCCTCTACCGCCACATAGCTCTTGAGTCGTTTGTTTCCTTCTCTATCCCGACACCAGTATCCCTTGCTTTTGATTTCACTTTCTTCCTCGTCCTGCTTCCTCTGCTCATCTTTCCTATTTTTCCCCTCCTCTTTCTCCCTGCGCTTCGCTTCTTCTTCGACGACTAGATCTAGGGCCTTCCATAGGTTTCTTCAAGCCTCTGTCGTTCGTTCCTCCGGAATAACAACACTTTCGTACTGTCCCTGCAGCATCTTTATTAACTTAATGAATCTGTCTCTTTCATTCACCAGCACATCCATCATTATACTATAACCCTTGCTTCTGCAGACTGTTGTCAATTGTTCTAGTCCTTCTACGTTAACCACCTTCTCAAGAATCTTTTTCTACCACTTCAGGTCTTCCTTTGTTACCACTATTTGGTATTGGCGGTTTTGGGTTTCTTCTTTAATTATCACCTCTTTCAAGTCGTTTGCATGGCAAAACGAGAATGATATATATCTTGTTGGAAACATGACATATTTCGATTCCCCCTTTGACTTCTTTGTCACCACGCATTTACTCCTTTGTATATTCCGTGGAATAACATGCCTTTTTTGGTAACTGGTTACCGGTTTTATAAGTTGTTTAAACATCTCCTTTTTGTCTCTTCTCTTTCGTAACACCATTGTCCACCCGTCCTCATTCTTTCCTGTTGTGGGGAATAAGAGCTCTTTCCACGTCGGTTTGTCCACGCATGAGTGATCTGCATGCGTTCGCCGAATCCATCTTCTATTCTCATTTTGTCTGCCCCTGCGTTCTCTTCATCCGATGCCACCTTCCTGAGGAATTTCTGCCCGTCGTTTTGTGTCACATTGTTTCAGTTTCTGTTCAAGGATTTGTCTTCACTCTTTACTCCGTCTTCTCCCTACAGTCCTAGTCTTGTTTCCATCTTCGTACCATTTCCCTCTCCTTCGTCTCTCCTCAGTTCGTCGTCGTCGCAACATCTCAAATTCTGGATCCCAAGCACAACCCTTCACGACTAGAGAAAACCGCCCTACGCACACAATCGTTAATTCTTTTTGAGTTAGGTGTTTTTGTATCTCTCATTTGTAATCTTTTTGATGACACTATCTGGTGGAACTCATCGGTGAGGATACCAATGTTGTCATTCACAATGTCCTAGTAATTCTAGAAGGCCTTCATCATAGAACCATTTGGACCAAGAGTTGTCTCCATTGCATATAAAGACAGCACTACGAATATCTTCTAGTTGAAATGGACATGAGAGACATTATTGTTGCTAGGTCGAGATCAGGCACCAATCATTCCACCCTGTGATTCCCCAATTTTGGTGGAAATTATGTTGGAACATTTTGCTAAAATGATCAATAATGACACTATTTGTTTTGGGTCTCCTTGGATTAGGTTTCCATGATCATTTTTTAGTTTATCCATGGCATTCTTGATCCTGCTAATGTTAAGGATTTTATGGAAGAACTTGGTATTGCTGTCAACTCCGGTGTCCATTTGACCAGGTTTTTGGCCTGACAATCCAATAAATATTTATATCTACAACTTGGATTTCATTAATTAGATTAGTTCTCTGTTGCATATCTTGATCCAATGTTCCACTGATCGCCATTTAGTGGTCAATGTCCTTCAATGTGCTATTTAGTCTTACTTCATTCAACTTGTCCTTCAATGCAAAATCTATGCTCCACTCTTGCAAGTCAACTTTCAGAGTGCTTAATTTATGCATGAACATATAACCATTACATCTTCCTACATTGACTGTTCCCAATGGCTCATTCCAACTTTGTTGAATCTTCCCTTCATGTTCGGGGAATGACAGCCATGTGTTCTCAAATTGGAAAGGTGAAGGGCCCAACGGTATAATATGGATTGTTGTCTCTTGTATTTATTAGGGAATAGGGTTTCCCACCCAAGGATGAAAAGGAATCTGTAATCCTTGATGAGGAAGTCCAAAGTCTATTGCTTGCCCATGAGTAGGGGAAAGTTGTAAGCCCTCTATCTCTCAATTCAAGCTCATTTATTAACATGTGAAACTCTAGCATGCTTTGACCAATTGTGGTGCAATTAGGTTCTTTTCCGCATGCACCACATTGAGTTGAAATCCCTTGCTATAGACCATGGAGTAGAGAAAAAGGTTTATCATCCTGCCAATTTGTTCTATAAAGCTTTTCTCTCATGTTGAGAGCACGGGCCACACACCATATAAATCACCTTGGCTCAGATTCCTTTGTTTGGATTTCTATAGAAGCCAGAAAGGAGCCAATTAAGTGAGTTGTGACTGTTATTGATCTCGAATCCCCAATGATCATGATCCCTCCCGCTATTCTAATTGTTGGCACCGAGACCCCACTCCAGTAACCTTGCTCTCCAAATCTCTTGAATGCATTGCCTGTTAATGTCCATTCTTTGCATCACTTGAAGCATGACCAAGTCTAGATTGTATATGCTAGTGGTAAGACTTGTAGGCTGGAATTATTATTATCATCATCATCATCATCATCATTATTATAATATTATTATTGTGTTGCCTAAGTGAGTTGAGTTCGGTCAGGTTTAATCTTAGCCCAACCTAACTATGTAAGTGTAAGTGATTGGGTTATTACACCCACTAACCCCACCAATACAATAAAATTTATATATTTTACAGACACACCATAGAAACTAATATGCCAACATTTGAACTTAGGCCTCTAGAATTTATAGGTGTAGGAGCAAGGGGAGACTCTGTCAAACAAGTGGCCCCACATGTCAACAATTGAGAGATAAAGATACAAAAGGAATAGAGGGAAGGAAAGGATTCTATAGTGGCCACCCATCCCCATCCATTCTTTAATACCAATGTGGGACTAGAGAAAGAAGGGTAGAAGCCCCCCTTCCTTCTTCTACAAGAATGAGCCTCTCTTTTGGATTTCATTTCTTATTTTATTCATCATCATCTTCTTCTTTTTCATTTCCTTTCTTTCAATCGAAATCAATATTTCTTTTTTTTTAAAAAAGAAGAAATTAAAACTTTTTGTTGGGTTCTTCATTTCTACAATTTTTGGGTCTTGTCAATGGAATATGAGTAGCATAATTTCTATATGAATGGGTTTTACGCATACCAATTTAAGTTTTTGAATGATTTAGTGAGAAGAACTGGGCCATGTGACTGTTTTATAAAAGGGAGAAATGCAAGAAGAAGAAGAAACAGTTTATTCATGGTTCTTGAGATTTATTAGATAAATCTTCTTTCTTTAGCTACTATTTTTTTGCATTTAGGTGATCAGTAACAAGTGAAAGATGGTTTGGGATTATAGTCACTCAAGCTGATTACCAAGTACTTCAAGCTGTCAGACATGATTTGTTGATCCTATAGTGTTAAGCAGCTGGATGATAGTGAGATTGGAGCCTGTTCTGGTTGATGGGTTGGGACTAAGTGTGCCAAAGGTCAGGTCATCTCAATTCAGCTTCCATGGAGAGGTTATGGTAGTTGGATCATCAAGAAATTGTGCTAACTCAAGCTCTTTGAAAACTCAGCCTTCACAACAATTCAATTACCAATTACATAATTACTTAGAGAGAGAGAGAGGAAATTTGAATAAAGAAATTAACTGAGGAGATGTGGCCATTGGATTGAAGAGGAACGACAGAGAGAACAAGCATACCTAGGTGTCTTTGAGATGGTGGTGGTCATTGGCCAACATCTATCTTATCCTACTTTTAAATGCTTCCTTTTTTGCTTGCTTTTCTTTTCTTTTTTCTTTTTGTTTTTTGTTTTTTTAAAAGATCTGTTAGTGTATATTATAAAGAGAGCTTTTGAACTTCTTTGGAAAACATGAGATTGAGAACACGAAATAGACCACATAGAGAAGTCTTAAATCAAATAACATATAGAAGTATATGCTATATAAATATATAGCACACATAAAAGTGTATCTGTTAAATATAGCATTATCTAAAAAGTGTATATTCATTTATCAATTAACATTTATATATTATAAAATTATAATTTGTTTTTATCATCTTGTTCAACTACATGCAATGGTGTACCATATATAAGACTAAGTTATGACCATTATATAATTATTGTGAGATATCAATTTAATTATACATAAAAAAAAATTTAAAATCTTTATTTATGTGAATAAGAGTTTTAAAACATGTAATTGGTAATCCATGAACCTCATTACTTACTAATATTTATCTATAGAGAACCTTCCATCTTTTTCTTTCTCCACACATTTTTCAATAGCCTGTTATTAAATCACATAAATGTACACATCCATGTTATTATTTAATTAATCTTGTAAAATAACAAATCATTGTACTTATAAGAAATATATCTTTCTTTTATTAGATAGTGTTAGAAAAACTTGAAGATAAATATTAAAAACCTTTTTTAATTGTACCCCATAACCATAAGTATAAAAAGTTGAAACAAATGGTTTCTTCTAATTTTAGCCCCATATTGCTTACAAAAGACTTGAAAAAGCTCTCTTCTACTACATGAACTTATCACCACATTGCTTTCTAGTCAAGCCCATTTCTTTCTATTGTATGGGAGTGTTGTTTTTCACAGTAAATAATTCTTTTATATCACTTTACAATAATGGTCATCCATCAGCTATAAGAAATTAACGTGTTACATGATTGTTTTAGATTATTAAACACATATATTGAGTATAGTGTATAATGGGCAAGTCATTTTAATTGGGTATTAAAACCCAACAACTGACCTAATTTGTTCGGGTTAATCAAAATTACACCTAACCAACTCATGCAAGATCTTGAACCCAACCAACTTGTCCCAAAATGCCCAAGTTTGGTTGGGTCAGGTCATGTTAGTCAGGTGACTTATACCCCTAAATGGACATAAAAAGTGGGAGAGAGAATGATGGTGAGTTGCTTATATAAGCAAGCCCCAATGGGAGGAGGCCAACCTACATCTTGTAAGGGTTGGTCATACTGGATTTCTTTGGATTGCAATCCTTTTGTACATTGTAATTCCTCCTAGCAAACGGCTATATCCTTAGGTGTTTGCGCTCTTGCAAGGTTCTGGGAGGGTTCCACCATTGAGATCCAAAGTTGGATAAGTTGAAGAGAGAAATAAGAGTATCTGACAGGGAACAACACATTGTGCCTTGGAGATCTTGGTCTTCTCCTTTCTACGACATAATGAAGAAAATCATGACTAATTGAATCACATGAGTGACGTCGATTTTGAAGACAAGGCCTTTTGCATGGTTGCATGTACAATGGTTGACCAATTTGTTGGCCACTAGAATTGCATTTGTGGTTTGTGTCCCTTGAAAAATGGTTGTTTGAGGCTATTTAGTAGTACGGAAGGATGCACATGAACCTTGATGCTAGCACTTTCCAATTCATTTTGTTAGAGGCTTTTTATCAAGTTGATGACGTGGAAATCACATACTTCCCTTAAGAACAATTTTTTTTTTCGGGTTTTTGGGAGAAGGTTCACATGGCTCATGGAATAGTAAGCCAAAACCTTCATTAAATCCTTTTTGATCAAGTGCTCAAGTTTCTAAATGAAAGCCTTTTTGAAACCTTTGGGGTTTAGGATATTTCATCCCACTAGTAGAGAAGACTATAGTTCTAACCTCCTCCTCATTGAATGACCTTTCTAAGCAAATACAGGATGCCACTCAAGGCCTTCTATGTCCTACACTATACCTATCCATGGTATGAAAATTAGCCGAAGTTTGACGAAATTAGTCGAATTAATTAAGGTAATTTAGACAATCGAAGCGAAGTTCATAGGTAATTGTAGAATTACAAAATTTTGTTAAAATCTTCGAAAAAATTAGCGAAGTTTACCTATAATTCATGTTTAGGCTATTTTGGAAAAAAAAAAAAACTTCGTAAAAGTTGTAAAAAAAAAAAAACAATCTTTCATAATAGAATCTACTTATTGCATAGAGACTTTTCTATGTAATCATAGTGATTATAAAAAAATTCTCTTTATAAACGAATAAGATTGAAAGCAAGATATGTACAACTAACAAGTGACAATCTAAAAGAAAGAAGAACGAGTTGCAGCCTCGAGGAGAGATGATAGAGAGAAAAAGAGAAGATAAATAAACTGAGAACTTAAGAGGCGAGGCATTGAGAGAAGAATGAGAAATGAGTCATCTAGTAATCGATAGAGAAGATTGAATATACTCGCTCTTAAAGAAATTAGCGGGTCAATGATCAATTAAACTAGGGTTTATGTTTACAAGACCTTAGAGTTTGACAACAAGTTTCTCTTTCTTTCTTTTTTTATAACAATTTTAAGTTAATATACGCAATGTGCATTAAACATTGTTAATGTTAAAATACACATTAAAAACAATTATATTTTTACTTTTACATTTAAAATATATTTATTTATATTTGTTTTCATCATTTTCAATAGAAATTGTGCATATTTTAGCATTTACGTGATTCTTTTTTAACTTTTCTAAGTTGAAAAACTTCTGCAAAAATTCTTTCAAATTTTTCTAACTTTTCGAATTATATCTAATTTTCAACAGTCAAAATTTGGAGCGAAGTCAAATTTTCATTCTTTGGACCTCTCTTTGAGCATATAGCCAACTAAAATGTCTTATTAGTTTCCTCCACGAGTCCATGTCCCTTGTCAATGAGCATATCATCTTCTTCCTTTTTGATCTTAAAGATCATGTTACTTAATTCCGACATTGCAAAATCTTTTACCAAACATCGTAGCATTTACTCAAGATTTAGATAATGTGACTGGATTTGAGTTTTTGTTTTTTTACTTAAATTTTCAACAATGAGATGCTTTGGTCAATTTTTTAAGTTCTTTTCATAGTTTATCAACAGGAATATCATCAACCATGCTAACAAAATGGGGTTACTACTTTATTTATCTTGCAAAAAAGAAGGGATTTCCTTTTAATCCATTTAATCATTGAATCATTGGTAGTTATGTTGTTCTTGTGCTGGCTGTTCTTATGCCAAAAGTTTCTTCTCATCTTTGTAAAACTCAGTTTTATTGGAGTAGGTTTCTGCATCAGAATTAGTAGGCAATATCAGGTTTGTTTTTTTTTTTTTTTTTCCAAAGGGGGACTTCTATGCACGTTATTTCTCATCCTTCATTGATGACCCTACTGTATGTGGATGGGTGGAACTAACCACATGGCCACATCACTCACGTAAAATTTCATACTTAATTTGCCTAGATTAAACCATAATTTTGTTAGATTCTAGTTTCTCGCAGAAACATGTACTAATTTTTTACTATTCATTTGTTGGTGGGGAAACTTAAACAGTAACAAAGTGAACTCGGTCTTCAATGTCATTTAATTGAATAATGCTTGGATCTTCTTAGTACGTATTATATAGGGTGTTGATTTTATTGTTCAATTGGTCGAATTTTGTTCCGGCAGATATCTTCTTGATGTACTTGTACCAGTGGTGGTGGATTCATACAAGGCTTCAGGAGACAGGCACTATGAGCAGATATCTTTTTGATTTGAGAGTCAGTTGAGTGAACCTTTTGCGGTAATGGATAGATGAAGATTATTTAGAAGCATGCAATTTTTATAATGTTGGCTTGATCATGCATTTCTTATTATTTGAGCTTGCCTTGGTCTCAAAAATGTTGAAGACGTCAAAAATTTTTGAGTCCTTTATCACAGTTTGTCGAATGTCTAATATTGTTGGATGATTGTTTAGCAATAACTCCGTTCATGTTTATGAATTGGTGTCTTCAATATTCTGTTTGGTTTATCTAAGAATTGATAAAAATTGATCGTATTTTTTAGATAATTTTTAGATGAATGGATAAAAATTGATTGTATTTTAGATAATTTTATTTCAAAAAAAAACCCAATTTAAATGACATAAAAAGCTTAAATGTCAGTTTTTTCTTTTGTTTTTTTTTTTTTATCCCTTTTTGAGTAAGATGCCGGATCCCTCAGTAGTGCCATGCGTGCAAGTACAATAACAAATAGTATGAAGGATTTAGATGTAAATTATGCAGATCAATCGCTATAGTTTCGTTCTCACTTTCATGTAAAAAATAAAAAATCTCTTAAGTTGAGAAAAGTAAACTTCTTACGTTGTGGGATCGGACTTGGATATAATGAACATGAACAAATAAAACAAAAGGAGGGGAAAAAAACAATGGTATTCTAAAACATGTAATATTTACACGATGTAAAACAGTTGCATGCAATCAACATATGAATATACTCGCACTTATGACTTCTTTTTCTTTCCGGATAAAATAACATTTCTATAATCTATATCATAATTATTATAAAAGAGAGAGTACATAACTTTTTAAATGGTCTAATTTTGTACTTATTTTACCTTCAACTTATCATTGTTTTTGAATTTTATTTTCCTTTTTTATAGTGTTTTTTCAACCCTTCATCTTATCGTTTACGCCAAAATCCAAGATTTCTTTCTCCTCGATCCCTCCCTTGGTGAACGCAAGATTATTCTGAGCAACCTTGCGTTAGCGTCATGGCCTTAGCTTGTATTAGTTCTGTTTGACTTCTTGCCTTTATCTCTTTAAGCGTTAAATATTGCTTTACTCTTCTATTTTTAAAGGTTGTGTTATTTGTGCTTTTGTGAGAAAAAAAATTTTCATTGGCATTGACATCTAATAAATAGAAAATAAGAAAAAGATCATTTGTTATTTCTCGTACAGCAAAGCAGGAAAAATAATTTTTTTTCATGTACTCGTACGACTGAAACCTTTCGAAGATTTCATTTATGGTTATTATTATATGGCACTCTCCTGTCCGTCATAACTTCGGTTATCTTCAGCACAGAAGAAGCCTGCATGTTTCGCAACATTGAATGGGGCACATATTGTTTGGACCTTCTACTTCAAAAGGGCTTTAACAATTCTACTCAGCCTCCTTGACAGGGTTCAAATTTCAGACACCAAACACATTTGGGGGGACGTTAGAGCCAAATGGACAATTCTCCTGCAGATCTTTCACCCACTTCCTTTCATAGTGTCAACAATCCAAGTTCACAACCTCCTCGCCATTCCACAAAGGTATGGAAAATGTGCATTCCATCCAAGTTTTAGTTATTTGGATGGATGTTGGCGCAAAGGAAAATAAACACAACGGACAGACTACGAAGACGTTTACTAAATCATACTCTTTCTATACAGTGCTGCCTTTTATATTCCTAGGGGCAGGAAAGCATAGAAAATTTGTTTGTATAATGTAAATTTGCCAAATTTATATGGGTGGGTAGTCAGACTTGATTTCCTTAGGGACCACATGATTGCACCTAGTAGGATCGCTGTCAATAGCACAAGACATGAAGCCCCATTGTAACGGTCATGTCTGAACATGCACCATAACCTTATTAGACGGTCCGTGAAGTTTTGTCGCGATCTGAGTTCGTTTTGGCCTCCAAAAGGGTCAGTATGATTAGCTTTATATTTTGATGTCTCCTTTTGGGATGGGAGAGAAATCTTAAAAGTCTAGTATAGAGGGGACATGGTTCTAACCTCCTTGATGACATTTAATGGGTCTTCTTAGGACTATTCCTTGATGCAACCCAAGGGGTCGGCTATCTTCACTCTAGAAGGGATGTAAATAGTTCCTATGACTTTGGGTAAGTTATGGGACACCGCCGAGCGACGTGCAGTGCGGGGCCTGCAAGGACCCAGGGTTGGGTATACGATGTCGGTTTGCCACCTGATGTCTGTGTTAGGCATATTGAGCTATCTCTAGCCATCGCGTTGGAGTGTGTTTTATGTAGGATGCACTCAGAGGAGTCATCCAACAAAGGATGCGCTCGGGGGAGCCATCCACAGTGCTTACGATAGTACACAGTCAATTGAGACACAGTGTACTGATATACCTGAGTTATTTGATAGTCTCATACCAGTTGGTTATTCGGGGTTCCGACCCAATGTTGAGATTAAGACTTCCACTGAGCTATTTAAGATGAGATTGTATGAATGGCTGGCCAAGAATAGGTGTATTTGCGGCTCCTTATGGGTAAATCTAGGGAACAACGATAGGCCCATGACACCATGGCTGGCCATTTTTGGATCACTTATGACAAATTTGGAAGGGGAATTGCCCGATGTTTTGTGCATAAAGTTCAAAGCTTCAGGAATCATGGGATAATAGCAAAATGGCAGCAAGTTCATGGACATTCATAGCTGAGATTATCCAAGACTTATTATGTGTAATCGGTTTTTTGATTGGGGTGCATGCTTGCACGGCCCATAAAGAGGGGGGAAAAGGTTAAAGGTTGGGGGCATTCAAGAGGAAAGTATGACCAATAAATTTGACACAAGGTTGAATGTACGATTATTGGTTAGGGTATCCCCAATGCTAAGGTTTATTATATCATCCACAAAATTAACTCATTCAAGTCCACTTATTAAACTTTTACACACAATACTACAAATTTATTAGACTATATTATATGAGTTTCACAATCACATCAATTCATTAAAATACATTACTTACAATATTTTATTTATAAAATAGATATTTTTTAAAAAATATTTATTATTCACATTGAAATTATATGTGTATATATATATATAAGGCATTTGGTATATATAAGGCATTTGGTATATTTATTATTCACATTTAAAAAAATATTTATTATTCACGTGAAGAATGCCTGATCATGCGTTAGCAGATTTGTTCGATCCTACCCCAAGAGATTTATATAAGGCATTTATTTCCTTCCTGAAGGGAATCGAGGACTGAAGTTCTAGTATAGAGTCTAGTGTTAGTTTTTCCTTGAGTCCAGTTTTAGTTTTTCAGTTTTCAATGTGTTGTGATGTCTCATATGTCTAAACTATTTGGTGTATTACCCCTTTGGCTTGTCATAGTCCTTGTAATCATGTTAGTTATAATAATAATATTCTGTCGATATTTTTGCATGATCCTAGTCTGTCATGAATCCGCTTCAGACTCTGAATCTTAATTAGTATCAGACAATTACAAGGACTATTACATTACGAATGTCGTGTCCATAAAGCCTTATCATTCTGGACTCCTGTAGTTTCATTCCAACGGATCATATCTTGTTGGAAATATTAAAACTGGTGGAAGCTGGGCCAGTATGGGGCTTCAACAGCCATAAAGAATTCGTGTTATCGGCCTGGAATAGATCCTGGATAAGTATGGCGGCTATGGGTGTTGAAGAATAATAATCGTTGATATCCACGGAGAATCTGGTAGGAACATTCTTCTTCAAATGCTGCAATGGGATCATCGCCAATACTTTTGTACCTGTGTGCAGAGGCCAATGGTGCAAAAAAGGTGATAGTGAGAAACCTTTGGGGCCATTCAGCGAGACGGTCTAGCCATTGTTCGTGGGTGGCAAATTTTAATAAGAAATTGTAAAATCTGGTTTGATCAGGCCCAAGCTCATGGTGTTGGGGGGGGGGGGGGGGGGGGGGAATAGAAAAAAGAAAAAAAAAAAAAAAAGATGTTTGGAAAAAAAAAAAAAAAACCAACAAAAAAAAAAGAGAAACATAAAA
>JAJIYU010001602.1:0-34727 GCA_030144865.1 Tinospora cordifolia | reverse complement strand
CTTATGAGCCAATCTAATTTGCTCCAGCTCCAGATGCAGTTGAACCATCTGGCTTCGAATCTTGTCTCCCTTGTCAGGTAACTTTGAAACCATAGCCTGAAAACATGCATTTGGATAAGAATTGCATAGGTAAAAATTCAAGGACGAATTCTAAAATGCAGTGATTCGAACAACCAAACATGAAATCCATTTTAGATATGGGAAGAATCAACACAGCTCAAGCATGAAGCAAAAGGTGAACATCAACATTTTAGTAATTTTGCGATACAGCTTGAAAAACCTTTTTCAATCAGCTAAACTAGCAATCTAGACTCATTCAGAAATTTCATTCAAGTTTCAAGTGAGCTCCCCCGCCATTATATCCATGTCCTCCACTTTACTCGAATAACTCAACCACTTAAACTTGATTAAATATAATATCCCCCCATTTTGAGGATCAAATCACCATACCTTGTTTGCCAAAGTTTGCTGAAGCCGATGAATCCTGGAGATGATTTCTGACTCAGTCAGTTTATCTGGACTGACTGTAGCAGCATTTTTCTTCCATTGTTTTTCATCCTTTGGATTATAGGCATACTTGGCGCTGCAGGAAATTGAAGCAATCAGTGGCCATACCTCCACTGCGTTTCATTTGAACTTTTCATGATAATCAAAGTATAGCGAGACAGGAGTTTTGTCTGGTATTATACCCATCTACATTGTTTTCAAGAGATGAACCTGAGGAAGAACATCCCGGGAACATGCTTTCCTTCTTCCTGCACTCTCCAATTCAGACAATTTCAAAAAATGAACTTCAAGGCAATTGAGAGGTTTGAAATGAACTACACACCTCTACATCTTCTTCTATGAAGAAGGTAAATGAAACATTCTTCACCAAGGTTCTATACCAACAAGAACAAATTTCAAAAGCATGAGCACCAAGCAGGAAAACTAAAAAGAAGTCTTCTCTTTTCCTTTAATTTATTTCTTTATTTTTTGGATAGAAGTCTCATTTCTTCAGTCACTCTCAAATATATTTTTAAGTATAAAAGTAATCAAAGTAACTATGCCTTTTCCCAACTGAACAATCATTTTTACCAATTTTTTTATTTCATTTTTATTTTTCAGAAAAGCAGTCCATATCATAAAGGAGGAAGTCCTATGCTAGTCAACAAACAAAGTTTAGATCCAACTTATGAACACCAATTGTAAGTAAAATCTTGAAGCTGGAGCAAGAAGGTGAGTAATGTGGAGAAATTGACTTCCACATGGTTGGCCTCAAGCATAATCACCTTATACACGAGCAAATCTGTGAGGGTAATATCTGAAGTAGCCAATTTGGTCCATTATGAGAGTAATCTACAACTAAAATAAACAAAATACATCCTCATCTCAAATTTTCTTTGGGAAAAATGATTTCCAGTTGGCACCTTCATATTTCCCTATCAAATCACGCATTAGAGCGTGATAACCAACGGACACTTTACACTTGTGATCGTCAATATAAGCTATAGACTGAAAGTCTCCCTATCCTTACCTAATAGCAACAAAGACTTTGAAATGGACATGAGTAAACATAAACACATAAAATGCAAAATAAAAACAAGTTCACTTATTATGATATAAAGTATGTCTACTTTCATTTATGTATTTGAAAAATAATAATATATAAACATGGAACACGAGTTTGAAATATCCCTTTCTATGTCTCTATGGGACATGTTTGCAAAGTCTCGTGAATAACTCAAAATTTAAAAGTTTACAAAGTGCCTAAAGCTTGCCTGGAAGACATTAGGCACTTTGAGGTATGAATGGCTATGGAAGTTTTAGTCAATGCCTTGTAGACTCCTTGAGATCATTAAGGCTAGAACAACTTGGATTGAGTAGAAGAAGCATTTTGCATATCAATAGTTAGTTCATTTTCAGCAAAGTAGTCAAACAAGTCAGATGCACTCAAGGCAAAGAGATCTCTAGAAACAAGGCATAAAGTACATACAATATTTCTAAAGGTTCAACAAAATTTAAAATAAGAAAAATATATATATAAAATTCAGATTTGTATTAGCAATAAAACTTTTTTCTCATCTTTTTGCCAACCAACTACTTAAATATAGAATTTTCTCAAGAAACTTCAGCAATGCTAGAGTGATCCAAATGGTTTGATGAAAAATGAGCCAATGAAGAAGATTTTTTCCATAAATGAGAAACTGAAGTTAATTGGAAATCACTTTCCTAAGAAAAATCTCTATATACTCACCCAGCCAAAAAATTCATGTTTTACCCCTACATGACACCCTCCTAGAGCAAATCCCAAGAGTCTTTGCACCGCCACTGACTTGCCTCCTATTTGGAACACCAACCATGCCATTAATTTGCGACGATGGATTGCTCCTACAAATGCATGATCACGCTGCTATCCCCATTTTCAAAAAAATGATATTGAGAAATTGGTGTAATAAATATGTACCATAGGGTTTATTTAGCCAAGCACGAGTTCTTTTTCGAGTCCTATCTCAGTCGTCAAGAAAAATGATGGAAGATGGTGTTTCAGTGTTGGCTACCATGTTCTAAACAAGGTAACTATTGTGAATCATTTTCGCATTCTCATCATTGGTGAATTACTCAATGAGCTACATTCTGCCACAATGCTTCCAAATTAGAGTTGCAATCTGATTATCACCAGATTAGAATTAAGAATAACATGCCGAAGACAATTTTTTGCACCCACGAGGGCCACTATGAGTTCTTTGTGATGCTCTTTACAATCTTGAATGCACCAGCCACTTTTCACAGATTTATGAATCAAGTCTTCCAAAACGCTTTGCACAAATTAATTTTGCACTTCTTCAACAATGTATTGGTGTATAGAGTCGTGGTTGGGCAATGCATGAACACCCTACCTCAGTTTTCTCAATATTGGCAGCTCGTCAGCTTCATATTAATCCCAATAACTTTGCCTTTGGCCAACCATTGCTTGAGTATTTGGGACATTGGGTCTCCACTAATGGACATTCAACAAATCATAGGCTGCGCACCCTAGCCCGGAAACAGAACGAGAAGCTACCTTCTTGTTACTTCTGACCATTTAAGTCCTTCAATGTGTAGGGCCAGCGACGTACAAAGTCAACCGCTTATCCCAGTGCTGGATACCAATTTGGAATGGCTGATAGATCCAAAAAAATAAAACTAGAAAAAAAAAATTTACGGGTCTAACAAATGGTGGATATAACTGAAGTTCTTATCTATTTGAAGCATCTTCCATCTTTCAAAGCAACTTGGGAACCTGTCTCCGTCACAAAGAAGCAATTTCCTTCCTTCCACCTTGGGAACAACGTGCTTCTTAAAGGGGACAGTAACGATGGGTCCCCAATAATAATCACATACTCTGGAAGAAAGAAGCAACAGTTGGCAGCTCATGATTAGAAATGAATTGACAAGTGGCAGCTTGTGATAAGTTAGGAAGTAGAGCAGGTTTTGTATATTGGCGCTAATGTACTTGAGGTTTGTTATGTGATTTTTCTATTTTTCTCCTTACGTTTACAAGAAAATTGAAATCATAATTGAGAGTTTGGACTCCTAGAATTGGCTGGTGTTGCTCCACTCAATAAACAGATTTATCTCTTCTCTTGATTCTTCATCAGGGACAACTCTGAACCTCACATTCTGCTATTGAATTGCACCACTTTCTTAACATACTTTACAATTTTTAAATACACGTAAATGCATTAATTCAAAAGCAATTATCCAAGGAAAGATTAGAGATAAAATATTTGATAAAGGATAGTGGGGCAATCTTTCTGGGAGATCCCATAAATGAAAGATGTTGGACAACCATTTTGTGGCAGAGGGTATATGTACACACTCACATATATATAATGACGTAAACTCAATTTTGTGCAGTGAAGGACAACAAGTTGTCCATTGCAAAAAGCGTCAAGGACAAGAATAGAAGACCTCATAGACACTAAAAGTATGACCCTTAGGCCTTACCTCATTTGTTTAATGTGTTATTTCATAACATAGTGAAGAGAAGATTGAAAATTCAAAGATGCTAGCTTTCCATCAAATTGTTGTTCTAGAACATTGCTATTGTTTCTAACCTTTACACCAATACACCAATAAAAAGTAGAAACACATTTGCCTCAAAAAAATAAAAGTTCCATGGTTGTCCAATTGCTTCAGTACTTGTCAGTTCTTTCATTGGAAGTGGAGGAGACTTGACAACACAGTGGCTCAAGTAGAACATGTGGCATGCTTGACTTCCAGTGTGCTTGTAACAATAAAAAAAATAATAGAATACACAAAAATTAAGAAAATTATGACTAAATTGTAGTGCCCTCAAAAATTAATAATAATATGTTAAAAGAAGAAACACGTGTATTCAAGACTTACGATAATATAAATCTTGAGAAACTCAGTACAAAACAATTTCCCATTTAAATGGGATTGACTACAAGAATAAGCTTCCTTCAGTCTATCAAGAACAAAATCTTCTAGTATATCACAAGTTGCTACATCTTTCTTTGATCTTAAGTATCTATCCACATTATTTTTTAGCCTAGCATAAAAAGTTGAAATGTTATACTTCCTAACTGATCCATCTTAATTTGCACTCTCAATTTACTAAAGAACTGACATCCAATTTCATCTACTTAACCGATCCAAACAAAAGCAAAAGAAATCACCTTAGCAACTCGTTACTTTCATCAACTTGTACTGGTGTTGTCTTGGAAAAGAGCAAACTGTGGTGACTGACTCCTCCTATACCTTGATTTTTTAGAAATTCCATATGCTTCTTCAATGAATCATCCCTAGTCAAAAAATTAAAAATTAAAACTTTTACAAAATGCAACACAAGCATATCACATACCAAAGCACTTAAACCAGAACAAAATGGACTCAAAGAATAGAAGAGGGAAAAAAAAAAGTCAGAAATCAGCAGCATAATCTTTTCTGACGGATTTCTCTGAAGAGACAGAAAACCACAGTATAATGACAATTAGAAGCCTATCAATGATTGAAGAAAATGTGTCTCTTGTCAACACTAGAAAGTCTTAGTTCAAAATTGAAAACCAACTCAATAAACAATGGGCAATAAACTAAAACCAAGTTGCTTAGGAAAATATAACCAAAACAAGTACTATCTATTTGTCTAAACTGAAATTTAAATATTTGTACTTCCACCAAACCTCAACCCTTTTGGTGCTACGCTTTGATGAACGAAGCTCAGTCATAGACCCATACGAACAGTGAACAAACATAGGCTAACATAACCCACGACATTAAAAAGCCACAAAACTCTCTACTTGTTTCATTTCAATATTACCCTAAACTAACATTTATTTGTTGTGTATGAAAATAAGTATTTCCTCGTGCTTTTTCTTCTGTTTGTGTAATCAAATAGATTGTCAATCCATTTGTCCTGGTAGTTAACTATTCATTCAGGTGTTTTCCCAGGAGTACTTTTGCAGGTTATACAAATTGTATTTCAAAAATACAATCTAGTCACATGCTTCTTGATACAATCAATGGTTAAACAAGTTTTCTGTCCTAGATGTTATATTCTTATTGCTTTAGTAATAGGTCTTTAAAGAGGAAGAACATACCTGTTGGAAGGTGAATAAACGATGGAATATATTATTGAGGCAAACAGGAAACAATTTCTAAGTTCAAAGTTAAAAGTAGTGCAAAGTAACGTGAAAAGAGAAAAAATATTCACCTCCCCAACAAGAGTAAACAGAACGTATTTCCTCAACTGTAATAGTGAGAAATGATATGCTACCAACATTGACAAATAGTTGATTCCAGTCAAGATATTTATATAAGCTAATAGTAAATAATGAAAAATACTGAAATGACAAACGATTGAGTGATATAAGAACTGACTAGCATCCACCATACAAGTAGAGTTTTCTCTGGATGAGAAAAAAAAAAATCATTACATGACATGTTGCCAATCATGTTCTTCATGCATCTGTTGTTGAGTTAATGAAACATCAAATCCCTGTTTTGGAAGACTAAAAAGTTCACGAAGATCCTGAAAGTTTAAAAAAAAAAATTGGAATTATTATAGACAATACTCAACAGAAACAAAATGACTCATGATCAAAAAGTAATCATCAAGGACAGGAAACGTTAAGTATAAATAATGTTAGATGTGAAGCAACAATTAAATTTTACATACTTGTTGGCTAAAGTACCGCGTTTGTTCCTTCTGCTCGGTTGCAGTTCTAAACAATCCACCTTTGAACACCTGGAACCAAATGAAAAAAAAAGAGTCCTTGGCTCTCTTACAATTATCATAAAAACAAAGGAAGAAATAAATAAAAGGTCTCTCTGCTTCATCATATATTTGACCAGCATATAGAATGTGATTTGTTATGCATTTGCTACAAAAGTAACTGACTATGGTAGATTGGACGAGTACATTAGCATGACCATCATTAATAAGAAAATGTTTTTCAATACTTTATTAACTATCCATGAACTTCAACCTGCATCCTGTATATTTTCTCTTCAATAGTGCCACATGTCATCAGTCGATACACAAGAACATCCTTCTTTTGCCCAATTCGATATGCACGGTCAACACTTTGGTTATCCGTACTGCAATAATATTAAAAGTTTAGTTAACTCTTTGTGAAGAATAATAGCAGCCACCAACCTAGCAATGAACAAGTATTACAAATTAACAAAATCCCCAACAAAAGTCACAAAACTCTCAAATCTCAATAATCAAATTAGTAATTTTATCGGCCTAGCATCATTTTATCAATGTTTTATTCTCCAATTTTAGCAATGCGACATCTGCAATAAATTATAAATATATATATATGTATGAAGGCAGAATATTTTAAATGTAATACCTTTCAGGAGCGTTCCAAGTTAACTGAAGAGAAGTTGGCATTAGTTAAAAATATAAATACCTTTCACCAAATCACTCAAACATTTGAGCTTCATTATGATGCTTTCAAAATCAACTTTCTACATGCTGTTTTCCCACTATTTCTACCTAAAGTAGATAGTCTCAAACTCAAAGTCTATGATGGACGTTTTACCTATATATTACTTATTTGCATTCAAAATGTTGGTAAGGAAGAAGGGGCATAGAATTGAAAAGTTCATGGAGATTTCCTGTGGGAGTCATAACAAGGAGAAAGGTTCACATCTTGTGGCATGGAGCATGGAGCATGGTGCTAAAAAAGGTTGATTCAAGTGGACTAGGCATTTAGAACATAATGACAAGAAATAATGCATTCATGGGTAGTGGACCCAAAGATTCTCTCATGACCACAGTCAGCTCCAGAGGGCAATAAATAGTGGATAGCAGATGAGGAGAAATTGCAAGGATGTAAGAATTGATGGACATCTATACATTTTCTTCATCCAATATTTCTTCCCTTCACTAGACTCAAACTTGGACAAGGAAACTCCATTCATTCAACTTTAGGAGGATGTATGGTACCCATTTGCAATTTCTTCCACAAATTATTCCAACAGTCTTTTTACTATGATCACCCTATCACATGTTTTAAGAACCCTTCTTTCAAATATGTTTCCATGGGACGGGGCCTACATTTTAAGGGATCCACATTCCCAAGGAAAAACATGATCTAGAGACCCTCCTAAGTATGCTACCATGTATTTCCCTTTATGAGGAGAACGATTACAAGATTTTGTGGCCATAGAATCCATTGAGCTCCTTAGGCTTATAGGATTAAATAGTTGTACTTCCACCAAACCTCAACCCTTAGGCTTACATTAATCAAATCAGTCTTACACGCATTGCCTACTTATTTTATGTTTGTTTTTAAGATTCTGAAGCGAGATGCCAACTAGATTGAGAAACTGATGCGATATTTCCTGTGGGGAGGGATGGAAGGAGTCCAAAATATGCATTTGGTGGAATGGATCCAAGTTCAGATGCGAAAGGATCTAGGAGGTTTAGGGCTTGGCAAACTGCTTGAAAAAAAAATAGAGCGCTAGCAGGGAAATGGCTTTGGCAGTTCTCGAGAGAGCAAGATAAGCTTTGGGGGAGAGTAATCAGAGCAGACATTGCCTAAACATTAACGATCGAGACATTGGCATTCAAAGGTATGCTACCTACAGAAGTCCATGGAAGTTCATTCGTTCTCTTCATCATTTTTATGATCCCCTTATCAGATTGCAATTAGGAAGAGGAGATGTCATTCGCTTTTGAGAGGATGTGTGGTTGGGAAATGAAGCATTCTTAGTTTTGTTTCCTAGACTGTATAGGTTATCCACAAGTCAGAATTGTCCAACCTCTTTCTTCATGGAAACTAGTCCTGATTCAATGTTTATTCAATGGGAGCTCCATTTGTGTTCGTCCGGAGGTTCGAGGTGTGAAGAAGAAGAGGTCGCTCTTCGCTCTCCGTTAAGGGAGTAAGTAGTGCAGAAAAGGGAGGACAAAATTGTTTGGCTTAAGAAAAGTTCAAGTGTTTCTCTTGTAAATCATTCCTTTCCTGTTTGCTTCTTGATCTTACAATTCACCCGTCCCCGATATTAAGGGAGATTCGGAACGCTCTGGTTCCGTCTAAAGTTAAATTTTTGGCATGGGTAGTGACTAAGGAGAAGGTTAACACGAAAGAGATTTCCGAGTTATTCTTTGTCTCCTCATTGTTGTTTGTTATGTAAACAAAGTGGAAGTTTGAGAATCATTTGTTTTTGCGTTGTCCTTATGTTTCTTTCGTTTAAGAAAGGTGAAGAAGACATTTTCCTATTTTCTTGGAGAGTATTGTGCAAGAGCCTCTAAGTTGTGTGTGTCCTTTTTTTGGGGGGTGGGGGAGAGTTGATAAAAAGTGGAGAACTCATTGGGTAGTGGCTAGCTTGGCGGTGGTGTGGTGCGTGTGAAAGGCGAGAAATGTAAGGATCTTCAAAACAAATTCCTTCTTCCTAACAAGATATAGGAAGAATCCTAGTCTCTTGCTTCTTTCTGGATCAATAATTGTCCTCACTCTGTGGGGTATTCCATATCGGATTGGCTTCGAGGTTGGAGCAATGTTTTGTAGTAGGATAGGGGCGTTTAAGCTGGTTGGGTGTGTCTTTCAGGGGGCTTTCCTTGCATGTAAATCTAATTTTCTTTTTAATGGAATAGTTCGTTTCTTTTTTTTTTTTTTTTAAAAAAAAGATATCTCATCCAGCTTTTACTCATCAACAAAATATATATTCTATGTTTCTTTTCACACACACAAAAATAAAAATAAAAAAACAGAATTCAATTCATTTCTCTTTACACTGAACAAGAAGTCTTTAGACTGATATATTCGAATCAAGATTCATATGCCCTTTCCTAGCTAGCATACGAAGTTCCATAAACCCTCCCAAATCTTATCATCTACTTTCTCTTGGTCCCTCTCTCACAACTTTTAATCGCTCTTTGGCATATGTTAACAACTCCATACATTTTACTTTAATACAACTTGTTAAATTCTCCATACAACCTTTAATAGCTTACCAATTCAAGTAATGAAGAAGTACATAATTCAGGGGCTTTGCAAGCTTGCAATGCTAAAGTACCAAGTCTGCTACATAAATCAATTTTTATCATGTTTTAATGCATACTCACATACTTTGCAATGAAAAAAAATAAACTTAAAAGAGACACTTCAAAAGTATAGGAAAAGGAACATTTGAATGCTTCGTATAAATTGAATAGGTTTAGTGATTCTATGTTTGAGTATAAATTACAAATATTAATTAACAATGAAAATAAATCAAGGAATAAAAATTCGACTTTGTCTCAAACTTCGACCTTTAAAAATTAGAATTAATTCGAAGAGTTCGAGAAATTCGAAAGAATTTTTGTAAAAATTTACCAAATTAGACAAATTCAAAAAAATACTACGTAAGTGCTAAAATATGGACAATTTTTATTAAAAATACCAAAAACAAACATAATAAATATATTTTACACATAAAAGTATACATGTAATGGTTTTGAACATGTATTTTAACAATAGCAATGTTTTATGCACATCGCATGTGTTAACTTAAAGCTGTTAGAAAAAAAAAAGAAACAAAAAAAATTTATTGCCAAACCCTAATGGTCTTGCAAACATAAACCTTGGTTTTTCTTTCTCTTTCTTTTCTCGACGTCTCTTCCTTAGGCTTTTAGCTTATTTTTCTCTTATTACTCTTCTCTCTATCGTCTCTTCTTCCAAGTTATAGTTTGTTCTTCCTTCTTTTTGTACACTACATAAATTCTTTTATTAAAAATGCTCTTTTTCACAGCTTTTATACAATTTTTTTTTCTACAAAAATCTTCAAAACTTCAATTTTAAGTGAACTTCGCTGATTTTTCAAAGATTTCGATGAAATTTTGTAATTTTATAATTACAAGCCAACTTCGTTTCGATTGTCCAAATTACCTAATTAATTCGGCTAATTTCGACAAACTTCGTCTAATTTTTATACCATGAAATAAATGTAATTTGTTGGAAAATTAATATGTTCAGCATCCTAATTATTGTTCAACTATTAATTAATATAATGAGCAAAGCACTCATTTACAAGAAAGAAAAAAAAATTTCTGCAAAATCGATTAAGACTCCTATCCCTTTAAAAGTATAATGAATTAGTGGGTTTCTGTCATAGATGATGGAAGTGCAAAACAGGCCACGGAGCTTCATGATCAGGCTGTTTAGGGTTCAACCAGTGGAAAGGGACGGAGGGGAGGTTCAAAGACTGGAGAAGGATACCTAGAATTGTTATGGCGACAAGTGGCATCTGTTGACAGGGAGGTAGGTGGCACAACGCAGGGGATGTGAGTGGCTAAGAGTACGGCAGCTGCTACAACAGGTGTTGTTTCAGATAGTGGGTATTATGCTTTGGGCGTGGTAGGTGAAAAGCTCGATTTGGAAGGCAGGGTAGGACAAACGTTGGCGGGCGAAGAGGGTCTTTGTACTAGGAGGGAGAGTGTATCCAAGAAGGTTGGCGATGCTTACAGTCAACCTCATGATTGCATGGAAAGGAGAATGAAGCACGGTGGCAACGAAGGGAACATGTCTCATACAATGGATAGTTTTTCAGCTGAAAGAGAATAGAAGGCAATGGAGAAAGGTATAGGGCAGGAGTCTGTCATTCCCATACAGGTTTACAAAAGACGGTCAAAGCAAGAGACACAATTTAAACGAGCCATACATGGTGACAATTCAGAAGGAGACGGGTCACGTAACCGAACAAGAGGAAGAATTAGCAAGACAGTTTTGAAAGACATAGAAGACAGTGATGATGATAATGAATCAAGTGATGACAAAGTTATTCTTCGGGTCATGGTCTTGGGAAGTGTTTGTTTTCAATGAAGATTATGTCTTAGAATATTAGAGAATGTGGCTAGAAGGATAAGATAAGAATGATTAAGTAGGTTATTGGATATCTCAATCCCGATAAAGTTATTCTTCAGGAGGTTAAGAGGAGTATGGTAGGAAGGGAGTTGATAGGGGCTTTGTGGCAGTCCAGATACAAAGATTGGGTCTACTCGTCAGTGGTTGGATCTATAGATGGTATTTTAGTGGTGTGGGAGGTTAGAAGTTGTACAATTATTGAGGAGATCATTGGTCAGTATACAGTATCAGTAAAAGTTAAACAACCAGATGGGGAGGAGTGGCGGCTCTCTAGTATTTATAGGCAGTGTGGCAAATGTGGTCGTGATTTCCTGTGGGATGAGTTAGGGGTTTTGAGTGCCCTTTGTGGGGAGAGGTGGCATCTAGGGGGAGATTTTAATGTGGTTCATTTCGCAAGCAAAAAAATCTAATGGTGGCACTTCTAGAAGTATGAGGGAGTTCAATAGTGTGATTAGAGAGTTGTGCCTTCATGACCCTCCTCTCGTTTATAGTACCTTCACATGGTCAAATTTTCGTTGTGATCCTGTTTGTTGTCGATTGGATAGGTTCTTATTTAATGAAGGATGGGCTAAACTATTTCAATTTTGCAGACAAGAAGTGGGGAAAAGATTGGTTTTCAACCATTGGCCAGTGTTGTTATCCACTTCCAAACCATTGTGGGGACCAAACCCTAATCGCTTTGATGGTCGCTTGGTTCATATGCCAGATTCCAAGGATAAGATTGAAGGGTGGTGGAAGTCCTATAGTGGGGAGGGATGGAAAGATTTTAGGTTTATGCGGAAACTCCGAATTGTGAACGAGGAATGCTACTCATAGGGGGTTAGTTTCTTCGGAAAGAGAGCTAGAACAAGGGATAGTGGAGCTTGATAAGTTGGAGGGGAGTATCAACTAGGATGAGGAGAAGAGGAGGGAGCGATGAGTGAAAAAAGGAGAGTTGTGAAGGCTAAGCAAGAAAACGGACCAAGGAGCATGGCTTAAAGCCCGTATTCAATGGCCTAAAGAAGGCGATGTTTACTCAAAGTTCTTCCATAGGATTTTGATGGGAGGAAGGTGATGAATGGTATATCTAAGATTGAAGGGGATAGAGGGAAAATGATAGAGGAGGAAGAAAAGATAGTGGACCACATATTGGGTCATTTTTCTAAGGTTTTTGAAAAAAGAGTCAATTGTGTTTGGGGTTTGGAAGGTATTCAATGGAGTCCGGTTGATAAAAATGTTTGCTTGAGGATGGAAAGGCCATTTTTGGAGGAAGAAGTTAGCGAAGCAGTCTTTGAATGTGATGGTTGTAAGGCTCCAGGGTCGGATGGTCTCTCTATGATATTTTACTAAAAGAGTTGGGATATCGTAAAAGGAGATTTAATGCAGGTGATGAAAGAGTTTCAAAGGATAGGGAAAGTTAATAGGTGCACTAATGAGACATACATTTGCTTAATCCCAAAGAAAAATACAGTGAGGCAGGTTAAGGATTTTCGTCCTATTAGCCTTACAAAGAGTCCTTACAAAATTATTGCCAAGGTATTGGTTAACAGGTTAAAAGAAGTGATGCACAAGACTATTTCAGAAAATTAGTTGGCATTCATCAAAGGACGAAACATTATGGATGCAGTATTAGTGGCCAATGAGATTATCGAAGAGTATAAGACGAGA
The DNA here is from genome assembly GCA_030144865.1 of Tinospora cordifolia. NCBI lineage: Eukaryota > Viridiplantae > Streptophyta > Magnoliopsida > Ranunculales > Menispermaceae > Tinospora > Tinospora cordifolia. The sequence goes on along the minus strand of JAJIYU010001602.1, from coordinate 21,738 downwards.
AAGAAGGAGGGAGTGGTGGTGAAACTTGATATCGAGAAGGCTTATGATATGGTTGATTAAGGATTCCTCAACTTTGTATTGGAGAAAAAGGGTTTCGACAGCAGATGGCGGGGATGGATTCAAGGATGTCTGAGATCGGTGACACACTCAGTTTTCATTAACGGTAGGTCGAGGGGTAAAATAGATGCTCTTAGGGGTTTGAGACAAGGAAATCCACTGTCTCATATTTTGTTCACTATGGTGGTTGATGTACTTGGGCAGATGATGGATGAAGGGAATGAGATGCAGGAGATTCGGGGGTTTGTGGTGGGAAAGGATAGAGTGGAAGTCACTCATCTTCAGTTTGCGGATGATACTCTTTTTTCTTGGACTAATGTGAGAGCAACTTTGGGAAGGCCATCTCAATAGTAAAATGATTTTGTTGGGTATCCAACATCAAGACCAACATGACCAAAACATGTATAGCTGGAATCTCAGTAGATGAAGCCAAAATGCACCAGATGGCTGCAGGTCTTGGGTGCGAGGTGGGAGAATGGCTCTTAAAGTACCTAGGATTGTCATTAGGGGGCAATCCGAGGGCCCACTCGTTTTGGGAGTCGATAGTGTCCAAGGTAGCTCGAAGACTTGATGGGTGAAAGAGGGCTTTCCTTTCAAAGGGTAGACGACTTACTTTAATTGAAGCAGTGTTAGAGGCCTTGCCCACTTATTTTCTGTCAGTGCTCAAAATTCTCAAAAGTGAAGCTTCAAAGATAGAGAGGTTAATGAGGAACTATGTAGTTGATTGAAGTAAAGTTCAATTACAAAAGGAGCTAGGAGGGCTCGAGATTGGACATTTGGTGGCTAAAAATAAGGCTCTCACCAGAAAATGGCTTTGGAGGTTCCCTAGAAAGCAAAATCAATTGTGGGCTCGGGTGATTAAGAGTAGACATGGTAAAGACACAAATGGACAGGATTCAGGTATCATGAGCAACACAGCCTTTCAAAGCCCTCGGAAGTTCATTCATTCCTTATATCATCTTTTTTTTTTTTGTCTAGTACCAAGATAAAGATAGGGAGGGGAGATGATATCCAGTTTTGGGAAGATGTGTGGTAGGGAACAGATGCCTTTGTAGCTCTTTTTCCTAGACTATATATTCTTACCCATGGTCATCATCGATCGATGCCCTTTTTTAGAAGGCAGAGAGAAGATTCAGGTGCTTTTCAGTGGAATCCTCATTTAAGGTGCTCTACTCGGGGGAGAAGTGCAGAAGAAAAAAGTGCTTTTCAAGTGATTTTAAGAGAATGTTTTCTAGACGATAGGGAGCATCAGATTGTTTGGATAGAAGAATCCTCGAGGGAATTTTCTTGCAAATCTTTCTTCTCCGTCTTGACTAGCTCTACTGCGATTATTCCTTCTTCAGTGTGCCTAGAGATAAGGAAGGTTCAAGCCCCTTCTAAAGTCAAGTTTTCTGCATGGGAGGTGGCTCTGAAGAGAGTAAACACAGAGGAGATGATTCAGCGTCATTTTTCAGGATATTGTTTTTCTCCTTTGTGGTGCCCTCTTTGCAAAAGAAATATAGAATCTTTAGACCATTTATTTCTAAAATCTCCATTTACAAGCTATGTGTGGTCTAGATGGAGGAGTTTTTTCAGCATTAGACCAAAGGAGCTCAAGCAAGACATTCCGTTCAGTGTCTACCCTTTCTGGGAAGACAATCCTAAGAAGCGTCTCTATTAGGTGGTAGTGTGCTTAACGGTTCTCTAGTGTTTGTGGAAGGAACAAAAAGCTAGGATTTTTTAAGAAAAGAGTTGTCCCCCCCCCCCTCAGATTTGAGAGGAATCTATGTCGGTGTCCTCATTCTAGATTAGCAACAGTTGTTTTTCCTTAGGATACTCCATTTCGAAATGAATGAGGGGGTAGGAAAACATTCTGTATTACGGGTTTCATGTTTGAGGGTGGTCATTTTGATGGGAGGTTCTCCCTCTTTTGTGTACCTTCTCTCTATGTCATATTAATAAAGTTCTTTGTTTCTTTTTAAAAAAAAAGTATAATGAATTATAGTAATGATATATTGACTTTGAACGGACACAAACCCAGTTTCAACAGAATGAAAAGACAATATAGAAGAAGAGCACAAGTTACTAGATCTAATAAACTTGATATTTTAAGTTTACCTTGGATTCCATGCCGGGTCCACAACAATCACACGGTCTGCTTTTGTGAGTGTGAGACCAAGACCACCAACTTGAGATGTCAAAAGAAAAATAGGAGCTCCATTACCTTCTTGAAAATCCTAATAAGGAAAAAAATAATAATGAATACATAATAAAAAGCCATGAGATAAACATCGATAACTTGTGGAGCATAAAGAAGAGATACATTTACTATCCTCTGCCTGTCACTAGCCTTTGTGGTACCATCAATGCGCAAAAATGAGTAACCCTTCAATGTTATGGCCTCCTGAGATAAAAAATGACAAAAATTGAGTATCTACATTTCCTATTTAACAAAAAAAAAGAATGAAAAAGAAAAAGATGTTTTCTAATATTCATTGATTATCTCAAAGTAGACATTTGAGTAGGCCACCGTCGCCTTCTCGTCGCAATAACTTCTCTCGCAATCTGTCCTTAGCTTGTCGTATTCTCTTGCCGTTGATTTAGATTTGTCATCAACTGGCCAAAGCGATGGAAAGAAGTAGCAAGTACGAACGGCGAATACAGAAAGAGATTATGAACATGACTACCAGAAGGCTCTCATCAGCTACTATCAGTCACAAGGAAGTCAAAGGGAGGAGAAGGATCATAGGCACAAGGAAGATGGAAGGAAGAAAGATCATCCTGGAAAATCACAGAGCGGTGTCAAAAATCATGGAAATCATACACCTTTGACTCACAATTTAAGATGTTCAAAATCGAGGGGACCACATGAGGAGACAAGGTTATCATACAAGAAAGGGCCAGGACAGCAATCTACGCCCTATCAATGAGTAAGTATGATCTGGGGTGGTTGACCATCGAAGTGTAATTAGCTATGAATGCTCCTAGAAACGAAGTGTTCAAAAAATCCAGAAGGAGAGATCATTATGCGATATTTATTGAGACATATTCTATTACAAGGGGAAGCTTTATGAAAGTGGCTAAGCTCTGTAGGGGAGCGTTTCAGAATATTTATATTCCAGAGGACACCGAGATGGGTATGTGGAACAATTTCTTCCAAGCAATAGCCAAACTAGCATGGGAAGATATAGAGAACAGGCTTCAAATGAGGACACGATCCCACACGCTGCAAAGCCACGCGGCTAAACCACAGGAAGCGACAAATATAGATAAGGAGAAATGTTGCAAGGAAGGCTTCAGACGACACAAAAGCGACATAGACATGAGGAAAAATACAAGACAAACCGGATATTCGGTCTAGGAGATTCAAAGTCATGAGGGTTTCAGATCTGTATTCTTAGCACGAAGTAGAGGAGAAACTGTTTGAGGTGTTGGGGAGAGACCCCCACTTGACAATTATCGATGCAATAACAACAATAATACAAAGTTGGAATGGCGAGGAAACGTCCAAGCATCTAGGCCCCCCTGTTCAAAACTGAAGTTCGTATGGAGGAGTAACACGACTTCGAGTTGTGGGAGCAAGGAAAGATTGCAAGCAAGTGTAGTTGGATTGGCACAGAGAAGGCGTCTATCGTTCATCTCACAGGAAGCAGAAGAATGCGGCGGGGGAGGGGGGGGGGGGGGGGGGGGGGGGGGGGGGGGGGGGGGGGGGGGGGGGTTCTTGGACATAGCAACCAACACTCTCTCGAATAGGTTGCAAGAGCTAGCTTTCATAAGACTCAAGGGCTTTCATACTGGATTCTTACTGGTAGAACTGGAAATCTACGACAATGACGGAGTAACGGAGCTACGCATGCACGATCTTCAGCGGGTGTGGTGCCAAGAGGTGGAAAACGCTAGAGAGGCGAATCGGAAGAAGGCGGAGAGGGCTGCTAAAGCCGAGAAAGCACAGGAGGATAGTCGTCCATCGATTCAAGCAGCCTCCCCCCAAATAGTAACTTTCCAAGAGACCAAAAGAACTGATTAATCTTCAGATTTTATAGGTCAAATTTGGAGCAGGAGATACATCAAGTGGGCCACCCTTTCGGCGAACAGGACAACAGGGGGCTATTTGGTGGTGTGGGATAGTCACCAAATAGAAGTTATTGAAACCTTCCCTGGTTTCCATTCTCTCTCGATCCGTATTCAGGATCCAAGGAAAATATGCTAGTGGTTTACGGCCCTTTATGGCCCATGCTCAAACGAGGATAAGGAGAGCTTCTAAGATGAGTTTGCCCTGTCGACTATTCTTACAAGGCCACGGTGCATAGGCAGGGATTTCGATCCAATTAGGTGCATGAAGGGGAAGTTGCATTGTTAATCCACCTCCTTAGCCATGATACAGTTTGATGACCTTGTCAATGAGCTTTGGTTGAGAGATATTGAGCTATAGAATGCGAAGTTCACATGGTCCAACAACCACGACCAAGCGACACTATCAAGACTGGATAGTTTTCTGGTCAACTCTGAATGGGATGAACTCTTTTCGGACAGCGTACACACTATTCTCCAACGAATAACCTTCGACCATTGGCCTCTCCTTTTGGATACACAACCATGGTCGTGGGGTCCGACCCCATTCAGATTTGAGCACTCCTGGTTGGATAGGAAGGACTTCAAGAGCAACATGGGTACTTGGTGAAACAAATTGATCATCATAGGCTAGCAGGGTTCCAGATTTATGCAGAAACTTAAACGTCGGAAGCAAGACCTAAAAGCTTGGAGCAGAAATTTTTAGGCCACAAATATCAGCAGAAGACAGGAGTTGTCCCTTAAGCTTCAAGATCTGGACCGTAGAATTAAACATTGCAAGAGCACACACAGGGAGAAAGAGACCCGGGCACACATTCTACAACAATTAATTATTATCGAGAATAGAATAAATAGAGAGGCCAGACAGAAAGCTCGTATGAAGTGGGCTAAGGAGGGTGACACCAACTCAAAATTTTTTCACAGAGTGTTGTCAATTCGACGAGCAAGAGCTTACATCTCTAAAATCAAGGGGGAAAGTGCGAACTTCATAAAGGAAGAGAAGGAGATCCAGCAACACATTATAGGGTATTTCATTAAGATATATTCAGATGGCAATGGTCTTCAATGGGCCATTGATGGAATCGACGAGTGTCCTATTTCGAGGGAATAGAAGTAATGGTTGGAAAGGCCATTTATGGAGGATGAAAAAAGGATGCTATTTTCAGCTGTGAAGAAGAAAAAGCTCCAGGACCGGATGGATTCACCATGCTTTTTTATCAAAGGAACTGGCCCCTGTTAAACGAAGAAATCATCCTTGCAGTGGAGAAATTCTACTCGACTGGTATTATAAACAAATGTGTTAATAAAACATATATTCAGCTAATCCCCAAGAAGAATAACCCAAAGCAGGTAGAAGACTACAGGCCAATCAGTTTACTAACCAGCTTACACAAAATTATTACTTGAATTCTGGTGAAGAGGCTTGGGGGGCTGATCAAACCCACGTGGCAAAGAACCAAACGAGATTTGTTAAGCAACGACACATATTTGACATCATCCTGGCTACAAACGAGGCTATGGAGGATTGCAGATCAAAAAACAAAGAAGGCTTGGTGATAAAAATCGACTTCTCCAAGGCGTATGACTTCATTCGCTAGAAATACCTCATGTATGTGTTGAAGAAAAAGGGATTCGGTGAGAGATGGTGTGGGCTGCATCTCACAAGTCTCCTATTCGATATTCATGAACGGTAAGAAAGATTGATGCCTCTCATGGTTTGAGGCAAGGTGACCCGCTTTCCCCGTTCCTATAATTCTTAGTTGTTAACGCCTGACAGTCTCACAGAATTCTTCAGAAGGCCAAGCAGTATGGGCTTCAGGGTTTCGAGGTAGGGGCTAAAAAAATACATCTAACCCACCTTTTACACGCGGATGATGCATTATTCTTCCTAAAAAATCATCATAGGAGTTGGAAAATGCTCCTCTTGGCTTTGGCAAGTTTCTTTCTCATATCTAGGTTGAAGATTAATTTCCCTAAGAGCCAAGTTGCTGTAATTCATATTACATATGAGGGCATGCAACAAGCTGTGAAGATTTTGGGAATTCCTACGACTAACTGGCCAATTAAATACTTCGACCTCCCTCTGGGGGGGAATCCCAGAAAAATCTCATTCTGGGAGTTGGTCTTGCAAATAGTTAAGAGGAGAATAGAGGGATGGAAGGTCAGTTACCTGTCTAGAGGGGGTCGACTTCTTATTAAAGTCGTGTTGGAGGCCCTCCCAACATATTATATGTCAATAATTCAAATGCCTGTAGCAGTTCAGAAGGAGTTGGAAAGAAGCATCGGATGCTTTTTCTGGAAAACAAAGGATTCGGACAACACTCAAATGCTAGTGAAATGGCAGCAGGTCAGTCGACCTAAGAATGATGGGGGTCTCGAAGTAGGCCAGTTGAGAACCAGGAACATTGCTTTGGCTGCTAAATGGTTATGGCGCTTTCCTAAGGCTTAGGGGCTTCTGTGGGGCAAGATAGTAGCTAGCGTACATGGCATTTCTCCTAACAGCATGATGACATGCATCCAAACTAGAGCAACGAGCAAGTCTCCTTGAAAATTCATACACTCCATCCACCCTAAATTTCTTACTCGCATCCAATGGAAGATAGGTGATGGGAAGAGTATTAGGCTCTAGGAAAATGCGTGGAGCGCACCGATTAAATAGTCATTCTTTAAAGTTATAAACTCAAGCTAATCTAGAGTTGGAGATCCATGTAAAAAAAACAAAATTATGGATCTCTCTAATATCATTTCAATTGTCCTATATTTGTCTTTAAATACTCGAGCATTCCTCTTCTCCCAAATACTAAACTAAATAGCAAACAAAATTGTCCTCCAATACTTTTTGATAGAATTTGAAAAGATGCTATCCAAAACCTAGAAGAAATCTACCATAAAGGATGGAGTGAATTTATGAAGCTTTCATTGCCATTTCTCCCAAACAGCCTTCAAAACCTGACAAATGTTGTATCGTTTCAACATCTTCCCTACGCATACAGCATATAAATGGACACGATGTGTGGGTAGGATATTTTTTCGAGATAACCTATATGCTGTTCAACTTCTTTAAACAGATAAGACAATCTAAAATTTTAACTTTCATTGGAGCCTTTGTAGACCAAATGAAGGTTGCTTTGGATAAGCAAGGCATTGAGACGTAGATTCCAGTTTCAATATAAATGACTAGGAAGAGAATATGTATCGAGAATCGACAGTCCACATAGGTCTATCCTCCTCTTTTGGAGGTTGGAAAACCTTCAGGCTTTAGAAGTTTTGTTATCTTCCGCATAAAGTTGTCCCCTATGTTCCTATTCAGATGTTAGATTCCACGCCCAGTTCTATCTCTCCCCCAATTATGCTATGTACCACAAACTCAAATATGGGTGCATTGTGTTTTTTAGACATCTTGTACAAATGTGGGAACATCCTCTTCAAGCTATTTGTGTCACACCAATTCTCCTCCCAAACTCTACTTCATTTCCTTTTAACACTTTCTAGCCTATGTAGGGTCTAAAATTAGGATAAATCCTAAATATAGATTTCTAGGGTGATCTCATGTTACTTTCATTACTAACGCCTACCTCCCTACCATTAACATGAGATCGGGATGCTCTTGATAACTTGAACCCGCAGCATCCCTAGTTTTGCCCTCATGCGCCATAGCCATTTTCCCCTTAGCACCACGTTCCTTACTAGGATCTTACCCACCCCTACTCCACCATGTTGCACATCCCTACAAACTTTCTCCCACTTTACATCCCTACAAACTTTCTCCCACTTTACTAAATATTGCCCTTTCTCCTTACCCTCATTTTTGCATAGAAACCTCCACATGGATTGTTCAACTATCGCGGCAACCTTTGTTGGCATCTTGAAAATGGAGAGAATATGTTGGAACAGCTTCAAGGACTGCTTTCAACAATAGTTGTCTTCCACCCCCAGATAAATAGCTGCCTTTCCAACCTTCTACGCTCTTCTTGATAGTTTGGATCACTAAATCCCAGAAGGTGATATTGTTTAGGTTTCCCCAAGTGGTAGATCCAAGTAATTGATTGGCCAACTTCCAATGGATATGTCAAGCTCCTTAGCTGATCCGCTCACCTCTTCTAAGTGTATGTTTACTCCTAGCAATTGGCCTTTACTCCTATTTATCAACAAAATTGACAACACGGAGAAGGTATTAAGCACATCAACAACAACCTAGGTAGCCTTTTTTCATTCTTCATAAATATCAGACAGTCATCTGCAAATGGTAGATGTGTGATATGAATCTTATCATTGCCTATCCTCATCCCTTCCATTTTCTCCAAAGCCAATGTATTTTCTATAATTCTAGTGAAGGTATCTGCTACCAATGTGAAAAGAAATGGAGACAAATGCAACGCCCCGAAATTTTTAAGTCAATAATAACCCAAGATGACTAAATTACTTGTCAAATAACCTTGGTCAACAAAGGTTAACCATTTTCAAGGACTGAACCACTCAACAAGTTTGACACAGACACGATAAACTTTAAAAAATTATTTCGAAGGCAAAACAATCAAATTAGACAACGAGCTTCACGTCGAAATAATCAGGACGCGAAGGAAACTTAAAGAAAAATAAATAAATGTCAAATAATAATACTAATAATAATAATAATAATAATAATAACAATAACAATAAAATGATAATTAATATAAAATCAAATAATCAAATAATTAATTATTTTAATAGTGTCATGAATAGTAAAACCCACCATGCTCTAAACACTAGCTTTAATGATCATTTCTAACCTAGCCTCCACCATGCCCTAAACACTAGCTTTAGTGATCAAAGTTCTATTATAAATAGAGAGTCTCTCCTGCCATTCTCACCATAATAAATTGAAGCATCTGAATTGTGTTTGAGAGGAAAGGAAGAGGAGGAGAGTTTGGAGCACCAAAATTGGGAGACAAAAGTAGCAAAAGTTGACATATAAGTTCTCACCTTAGTCTCTTTAAAATCCTATTTTTATTCTTTCTATTTCATGCAAAGTTCTAGTTATATTATGGCCTAAAAAGACCACACCACTTTGGATAAGGTTTTTAAGACCATAGAATGTCCAAAAATGTTCAAACTCTTCACTATCAAAGAGTATCCAAATAAGCTTTTCAACGCCTCCACAACCACAAAATTCAAACAACCGTAGCCTTCGAACCAAGGCTAAAATTATCGCCCAATATTAATCACGAACTAGTAACTTTCACGCCATTTCTAGAATGGGAGGTAGGTTATCCTGCTCTAGGAAGGCATACATTTTAAGCAGACTCAGTCTCGCCACCCTAACTGAAGGTTGTCTCACCAACTTGAACAAGTAGTCAAAGACAAGAAACAAGCTTTCAAATAGATCAACTATTTTTTTAATATATCTACTCAAAAAGGTTTTCCACTCTCACAAGTACATATAAGGAAATGATTTTAAATGATTTTTTTTAATAATTTTGTGAGTTTAAGATGCGACACAAGATTAATACACAAACGGAAAAGGGGGTGTTACAACAAATGATACCCTTGACAAAGGCCTTTAAACCTGTTAATCTTCTCCCTTGGCCTCCCTCTATGATTACTAAAGAATGCACTCACGCTAGGCAAGCCTGAATTCATTTTCTTCATTGAGATCAAAACCCCTTTCTCTCCAGGACAAAATTCGAGACTCACCACCAAACAGAATCATAGGCTTTCGCAAAATCCACCTTCAATAGAAAGCCTTCTTCCCCGTTTACCCTATAGTATTCCACTACCTCATTCACTATTAGAATGACATCCAAAATCTATTTGTCTTCAATGAAGACCATCTGGTTTTCACTCACCATGGAATGCAAAACCTTCCTCAACCCTTTTAGATAATGTTTTTGCGATAATCTTATAAAGGCTTGTTGTTAGGCTAATAGGCCTACAGTTCTCCACTTTGACAGAATTTACTTTATTGGGGATAAAACAAACATAGGTTTCCTTGATCATCTTATTCACTACAGCATCTATATGAAATTCATGTAAGCATGTTAGGACATCACCCTTCACTGTAGCCCACTCATTTGGACGAAAGCCATTGTAAATGCATCCTAACCAAGAGCCATGGTATGAAAATTAGTCGAAGTTTGTCGAAATTAGCCGAATTAATTAAGTAATTTGGACAATCGAAACGAAGTTCACCTGTGATTATAAAATTACAAAATTTCGTCGAAATCTGCGAAAAATCAACGAAGTTGACTTAAAATTGAAGTTTTGAAGATTTTTGTAGAAAAAATTGTATAAAAGCCGTGAAAAAGAGTATTTTTAATGAAAAATTTATGTGGTGCAGAAAGAGAAAGAAGAACAAACTATAACTTGGAAGAAGAGACGATAGAGAGAAGAGTAATAGGAGAAAAATAAGCTAAAAGTGTAAGAGAAGAGACGTTGAGAAAAGAAAGAGAAAGGAAAACTAAGGTTTATGTTTGTAAGACCATTAGGATTTAACAATAAATTTTTTTTGTTTCTTTCTTTTCTCTAACGGTTTTAAGTTGACACATGCGATGTGCATAAAACATTGCTAATGTTAAAATATATGTTTAAAACCATTACATGTATACTTTTATATGTAAAATATATTTATTATGTTTGTTTTTTATATTTTTAATAAAAATTATCCATATTTTAACACTTACATAGTATTTTTTTTGAATTTTTCTAAGTTCGTTAATTTTTACAAAAATTCTTTCGAATTTCTCGAACTCTTCGAATTAATTCTAATTTTCAAAGGTCGAAGTTTGGGACGAAGTCGAATTTTCGTTCCTTGCCAAGAGCCTTCCCCCCCTTTACAAATGAGCACTACTTCTATGATTTCCTCTCCTCAAAATTTTTATACAGCCATTCCATCTCATCCATCGTAATATGATGCCACTCCAATCCTTCCACTCCCAAGTATTGTTGTGGCATCCTTGAATAGGTTTTCAAAGTACTTTATGATCATGTTCTGAATCTTCATTTCTTCTTCCACCATTCTTTTGTGGACGTCCTCCATTCTACTAATAGTAGCACTTGATTTTCAAAAAGTGAGTATTTTATGGAAATCCTAAAATAAATGTATGCTCATTGGTACTTATTGCATCTCTATATGTGTGTGTGTGTGAGTGTGGGTGTGTGTGTATATATATATATATATATTTATTTATTTATTTATTTATTAATTAATTAAGAGTTTAAATTAAATTTTTTTCAAGCCCCTCCTTACCTCCCTGGAGTGCCTAAGCGGTAGCTTAGGAGCTCAGGGGGCCTAGGCAGCGTCTTGACAACACTGCCCTAGGGTCTCTCTCCCCCATCTCTGCATAAACCGCCCTTCAATAAGTTGTCCCGCGGCTATAGTTTTGGGAAGCGGCTTCACAACTACTACACCATCCTTGATATATTACACATTAGGACATCATGTCCCTTTGCAATTTGATCCTTTATAACATAACTATGTTTTTGGTGAAAAAAAACTACACATATTTGTTTTCCCTCCCAAGTAGACCAAATTATAACAAAGACAACCGCTCACCATTACCCATTAGGACCGCTGCCCCACTAATGCAAAGCTTTCCACCTTCGCCACAGACCTCTAGCGAACTCACAATCAACATAAATATGTTAAGTTACCCATGTTTCTACATAAACAAGACCAATTTGAGGACAAGGTTCAAACGTTTAACTACCTTTTGAAAGGCATCCACACAATTTAACCATTCATGACAAATATTCCATACCAAGACTTTCGGTTTTTAAGTAACACAAGCTTTCCAAATGAAATTCTGTGGAAATAGAGTAAAGATGAAAAAGGGTCAACAAAGGACCACAAAAGACGAAAGAAGGATTTTGAGGAAAACACCTTTGATGTTAATATCATTAATAGATCTGATTATCACCCTCAAGAAATTAAACAAAGTATGACGCTTCAACAAATATCGAAAGGATCATTTTTCAGGTGCAAACACCAAGAGAGCCTACTACCCTTATTACTCCCTTAGATTTTCAAAAAGTCACAAATAGGATGATCTGGTTTTGTGCTAAGCAGTAGATATTATGGAATTAGTCAAAAAATATGGTTGTACCACAACAAGCATCCACCCTTAATTTAAAATGATGACCGTCAAGACTGAAAAATAAAATAATATTAGCAGAAACAATTATAATGAATATTCTCTTTGCAGTTTAAATGTCAAATAGCCTTGACACAGGATAATAGAATTACTATTGGTAATTTAAGAGTCAAATAGCCTTGAATATAGGATAGTAGAGGAAGCAAACACATGATGCCAAGCTCATTTAATAAGGACAAGGCATAATGGAGTTAAGTTCAGATGGGTTGAGCTAGGCCTTGCTCAATCATTATCTTTACCACCTAATTTAACAAGATCAAATGGCCAAGAAAACAGTGACCTATGTCTTTGGTCTCACTTCAACTTGTCAAGAAGCAGACTGAATTTACAATCCACTGACCGTACCATAAACACTCATTTTCAAATGAAACATATTCCTAGCTCGCACAGGTTTACTTTGCTCAGATGTTACATGAGAAAATATTCTGGATTTATATTATCAATTACATATGAGACTTAATAAAATCATCCATTATATTAGGCTTCACCCTGTAGTCTAAATATTGGCATGCTTTCACTCCAATGTCAATCATCAAGCATTATACCACTCAACCAAACTTAATAAGAACCTTTCATGACTACATAACTAATTCAACTATTGCCAAATGCTGTATACCACTGACGATCTTTGAGCTCAAATAAGATATGCCCAGATTAATATAGAGGGAAAAAAAAACCCCACAATTTCAAAACTTCAAGATGCAACTACTGCTGTAAACATAATAATAGAAGTGATTTCTTTAAATTATTTATGAAATACCAGCATAGCATAATTAACAAGTATAAGATGAATGTCACTCCATTATAAGCACAACCAAAAAGAAGCAAGAAAGAATGAACAGGAATAAAACCAACCTGAACAAGATTTAGCATTTTCCGAGTTTGAGAAAAGATCAATACGTTGTGGCCCTCAGGAATTAAGTTGTCCTACAATAAAGTAACACTTTTAATAGGCTTGAACATTTAAGTCAAAAGAAGAAACCAAACAGTCAAAGGAGCAACATCACTAACCAATAAAGAGATTATAAAGGATATTTTGCATGAGACATCCTGCATCTGTTGAGAAACTTCATCAGCTTCATTAGCCAAGTGCAATGCCATTCTTTCGACAGCACCTATTTCATCTTGATTAAGAATTGTTTCCATCCCTTCTAATATATCTTCAGCAGCTCTTTTAGTCAAAAGCAAGGGATGATCACATATTTTTTTCAAGACCTGCATCAAAGTAAACATAATCCAATTGAAAAAATATATAAAAAGAAGGGCTATAATAACATTCCTAGCTTTCCAAAAGGTCTCCTAAGAGATCACAGAAGAAGGCTAACTGAGCAACAATATAACATCAAGCAATTTTTTATGATTAGTATGGCCAACAGTTTCAAGAGGTACCTAAATGATGGGGGGTGGGGGAAGGGGTAGTCTTGATGCTCTAACAGAGCAATGCCAAACCAATAAACAAGATGGAAGTCTTACCCCATGTATTGTCTCTACAATTTGAGCAATAAAGCAATAACAACAACTTTACTTAAGAACCAAAAAACAAAAGCAAAACTAAAATTAATGTGATGGGATATTATAAGACCATGTAAAGGCACAAAAATAGTTGACTTTTAACACATATTTGGTAGACGGCAAACTAGATCAGTTTTTTTTTCATCACATTAAATAGAATAAAAAATAAGAGTTGCTTCAAAATGAATGTCTACCACTACAGTAAACTAGTACATCGAATCCAAAGAAAAACAACCAGAAAAGTTCCCACCAGATAGCATAATAGTTATAACAATTATCATTTAAGAGTGGTGCAGGCCTTGAGGTAGGACACACATGCTGCACCTCAATATTTACAAGGTAGAAGCCAACAACTCAGGAGCGCCCCAGGTGCTTTTATCTCCTTTGGTGTGCTTCATGATCCCACTCACCGCTTCTAAAGAAAACCGGCAAAGTCTTAAATAATAATGGTACATCTTTGTTTCCCTTTCCATAAAACGCGTAACGGGCTCGTGCATTGCATGTGATCAATTAGCATTTATTCCATCTCATAGCAAATAAGTTACATAAAACTTCAACAGTATGCAAAAATAAAATAAAAAAAAAAAACTAAAAACATGCATTACATTAGAATAGATAAAAGGGTGCAGGATGAGATATTCCAATTCCATAAAATGAAAATAGGGAGCAAAAGAAATAACATAAGAAATTCTAAAAACATGAGGAGTGGAGCATTTTGGAGATTTGTAATAGAAACAACATAAGATAAACAAAATGAAAATATGAAACAAAAAATTAAAAAAAAAAAAAAAATTCTTAAACCATAGGAGGTAGAACATTTTCATCACTATCCTTTCTTCCCTTGTTACTAAACAATTCAAGATCAATTCTTTTTCCTTGATTTAAGTCTATTAGAAAAGCAAAAGTTCCTTCCAAACTCAATTTTCATTGTTGGGTTGTGGTTCATGGAAAAATCAATGCTAGCGACTCATTGCAAAAAAGGATTTCCGCCTTTTATCTCCTTATTGGTGTGTTCTATGCAAACAAGATGCAGAGCATTTATTCTTTAGGTGTCCCTCTGGCCTAGGTGGAGAGCTCATTTTTCAGTGTTGCAAGATGGAGGTGCGCAGGATAGTCAGCTTAAACAAGGCCCCTATGAAAGCCAAGATTTTGATTTGGCTAGTGAGCTTAAACAAGCTCAAAACTGTAAATAATGTTCAGAAAAGGCAACACCAATTTTATCTTAACCCAAACATTTGCATTCTATACAGGAATAGTGGGGAATCGGTAACCCATATTTTTTAAGACTGCCAGCTGTTGAAGAATATGTGAAATCAGTGGAATAAACATCATGGTACACTTGTTCCTCCTACAGCTGGAAGTTTCTACCAAATTCTGAAAAGAGTGGTGGTGTCAAACCTTCAGCACTATTGGAAGGTGATTTTGACAACAACATGGTATAGCTTACGGGAAGAGAGAAATGGTCATCTTTTTTTGGAGAAGTATAGGACAGATCGTCATATATGGGAGAGATCCAATATCCTTTTTGCAACATGGGTCTCAACGCCTAAGTTAGGAAAAGGTTACAAATTTTGTGATTGGCTTCGTAATAATGATAAAATTTTGCAATCTTGGTAAGTTGTTCGGATACCTCATCCGGTTGTAACTCTTTCTTATAATATAATAAAGTTTCTGTTTCTAAAAAAAATTTATTTATTTTGGAATAAAATGTTGATAAAATAAGTAAAATAAATTCTATTGACTAAACATAAACAAAGTAATTAGAGTTAAAATAATTAAACAATTGGGAGGACTTTCCTTTTTTCCTTATAGCTTCTTTCTTTGTCATATTAATAAATTTAACGTTTCTTTAAAAAAAATAATATATACATACATAGATACATACATACAAACATATATATATATATAAGCACCTTATGTTTAAAAAATCTAAATTAGTATTGATTAGAAAAAATATAAATTGAAAATATTTGAAAAAATATTGTGTCTATAATTTTAGATTAAGTAGTTTAAATTAATAAATCAGGTCACGTTAGAGTTGAAATAATTACATAATCTGATTTAATATTATTTATGAAAAATTGCATAATCGCCTTCTCATAAAAAAAATAAGCTAAATTAGTAATATTTAGACTAAAAAAATAAAGACAAAAAACAAAGAAAAAGAGATTTTCAGAAAAAGAAAAAAAATTAAAAATACAACCAAGATAGTGATTTAATAATTTATAAATAATACTTAACTCTAATTATAATTTTTATATGAAATGATATATCTCAGATGATTAATAACGTAGATCCCAATTTAGTTTAAATTTTTAACATAATATTTAAAATGGTTAAAATTGAAATTGGCACGAAAATTACAAAAAAAAATTATGAAATAGGATGAAATACAACACATTAAAATAATATTTCAAAAAAATAGTGGACAAGTAAAATAATTTTCTTTTTTAAAAGAAACTTTAGAATATTTTAGAAATATAGTCCAAAATTTCATGATTTCAAAAATAAAGGAATAAAAGAAATAATAATAATAATAATAATAATAATAATAATAATAACAATAATAATAATAATAATAATATATGAAAGACCAAAATGGGAGAAAGGAAGAAAAAATACAAAAGATAAAAATAAATAAAAAGAAAAAAAGGAAGAACATAAAAAAGTAAATAAAAAGAAAGATACAAAAAGAAATACACAGAAGAAAAAAATAACCGCCCATCCTGGAGGTTTTCCCACCAACTCATACAAGTGCTCAAAGTTGAAAAACACACTTGCAATTAATTTTCTATCAATTAAAAATTTTCTACATCTAAAAAAAACTATTTAAGAAAAAAATAAACTTACTAAAACAACGGGATTTTAAGTATAAGATATATTTTTAAAATACAATAGAAGTGTTGTTTTAACTCAAAAAATATATATATTTTATTAGTAATGTTTTCAAATCCTTGAAAGAAAAAAATTTAGAGAAAATTATAGTAGTGAAGGAGGGTGTGTTACCAAAAAACAAAAGGGGGAAAAGTGTCCTAAAGCTACATAGTTTGGACTATGGCACTCCAATTTAGCTATCAATACAAAATTGACTAGAACAATAACTCAACACCAACTTAAAGGAACTTATCCAAGTGGCAACCAACTAAACTGCAAGTTTCTAGATAATTTTACGATCAATGGACCAATACTAAAATCCATATCAATGGGATCCTTTCTTACGAAACAACTTCCAGTACAATTTGGTTTTACTACTCACAAAACTAGGGAAGAACCAAAAAAGAGAATTAAAAACAGGCTCAGAAACAAAACTACATCTACATAACCAAAAAGTCCACATTTGCATTACTAACTGGCATTCTGAAACACATGTTACATAGATTCACCATCATTCCTACAGGAATAACACCAAGACGACAGCATCAAGAGAAGAGTCATCCTTCTTGGTAGAACATAGTGGCGATTAAGCTCCCAGTGAGCAATTAACCAAACAAGAATTTCGACTTTGGAAAGGAAAGGTCTGATCTATACAATTGGACAAGGGGAAAATAGGGTAGTTGGCACTAATTTGAATGGCTTGAATAAGAAATTTGGAGGAAAAAGAGATATCAAAACTTCCAATTCATGTAATCCTATTAGCAGAATGTGAGAGAATGCAAGACTCAAATAGTCAATACACTACAACAGCATGGGAATCTTATCAAACTATTAATGTTGAGGCTGTTGGAAAAGTGAAGATTTCAATTTGCGGTGGAACCCATCAAATGAGTTGCATGGTTTAAAAAACTTATCATAGGACAATTTGGGACTTGATAACACGTAAAGGCCTTGGAATAACTATTGAAGGATTTGCAAACCAGAGAAGGATCTCCAAAAACCATATCTTTTGCAACATGGTGAAAGCAGTGTGGCAGCAATGGGGACAGGTTCATCCTGCCCTCATTCCTCCTGATTCTTAACATCTGTTCAGCATTCCAGAAAGGGGCATTGAAGGACGCATCAAACCATACTGGAAGGTGTTGGTGGCAGCTATATTGTACACAATCTGGGAAGAAAGAACTTCAAGACTGTTCATGGAAAAAAACAGAAATCTGAAAGGCTTGTTATGGGAACGATCGAACATCTCATTTGCAACTTGGATATTTAGCAACAAACTAGGTTTAAAGTACTATGTTGGGGAGTGGCTATGTAACGGGGGCAGCATATTACATTCATTGTAGCTCTTTCTTTTCTTTCTGCTTTGTATTATGGATACCTCATCCAGCAAACTATGCTCTTTTAGCTTGTAATACTCTCTTGTTATTAATATAATCTTAGTTTTTGTTTTAAAAAAAAAATAAAAAAATAAAAAACATATCTTTTGTAAATTACCCAGCTTAAGCGTAACATGGACAAAGATTATGGAGTAAAGCGAAAAGATGAATTTCCAAAGGAATCCAAAGGAAAGGTTGTTAAGGATATTTGTATCCATATTATTTTCCTAGGTACCGTCATACTTCTAACAAAATAAGCCTAAAGAGCATCCAAATCCTTGTAGAACCACCATCCACATGCCACAAAGAGCATTATTCAATTTAAGTGGTCACAAGCTCCCAAGCCAACCCTCATCAATATTAAAAGAGATTTGGAAGTCTCCAATTCCTTCCAAAGTCAAGTTTTTTTTTACTTGGGTGGTAGTTAAAGAGAAAGTTAACGTAGGAAAAATAATTCAAAAAGGGTTCCCGCATCATTATCTTTCCCCATCATGTTGTTTCTTTTGTAAACAAAATGGTGAGACAATTGCACACTTGTTCTTTAAGTGTCCGTTCTCAAATCAAGTGGGCAAGATGGAGAAGACACTTTCCTATATTTCCAAAGATAAATGAACAGGAGACTTAGTCTAGTGTCTGCCCATATCAGAATGTGATAACGGCAAAATGGAGGGCTCATTGGATAGTGACAAGTTTCGCGGTGTTTAGGTGCTTGAGGAAAGAAAGGAATGCTAGAATTTTTGAAGACAGATTTCTACCTTCAGGAGCAATTTGGAAAGAATCTCAATCTTTAGCGTCTTTTTGGATCAGTAATTGTTCTTTATCTTTGGTTATCCTATGTCGGAGTGGTTAGGAGAGTGGGGAAATGTTTTTAGAGGTCTCTAGGGTAGTTGCAAGGGATTGAGTCTTGTTTTTCAGTTTAGTAGTTGTGTATATTGGTAGGCAGTCGTCCTTTGCTTGTACTTAAATCATATTAATGGAAATTGTCCTTTCTTTTAGAAAATAATAATAATAATAATAATAATAACATAAAGACATTATGGCAGTCATGATTTTCCCCAAAAAAACAAAATAGCAAGAAAAAGAAAATGAATAAGAAGAGTGCAATCGCTATCTCTACCGTTATTGCAGCCAATGGTGAACCATCAAACGACGAAAGGACCAATT
The DNA here is from genome assembly GCA_030144865.1 of Tinospora cordifolia. Classification (NCBI taxonomy): domain Eukaryota; kingdom Viridiplantae; phylum Streptophyta; class Magnoliopsida; order Ranunculales; family Menispermaceae; genus Tinospora; species Tinospora cordifolia. The sequence continues at coordinate 2,576 of JAJIYU010001602.1, read as the reverse complement.
CACTGTTCAGGAAAGCTTCATACAGTTGTTGCTAGAACAAAGAAAAAAATAAAATTTCAGACTGAATTGATCCATGCACACATATACACATGAGAATGAAAAGCAGTTACATAGAAACAAGTAGACAAATGATAAATTATCCAACCTGACAATGAGTCAATCTTAACCACACAATAATCTCATTCTTTTTGGAAAGTCCAGTATTTTTTGCCCCTTTACTTTCAGTAAATACTTCACTCTTCAAACGGCGCAAGAAGTATGGTTGTATACGTTCTCTCAGCTCCTATGGAAACCAATGCAATGTAAACAATTATTCTGCACATTGACCTATCCTCTTAGTCTTACACAACTACATGATGACAACTGTGCTCCAGATAAAGCAGTAGCAGAAGGATACTCATGATCATAAAAACATAAGAACAAAAACTACAAAACTCATCATGATGTCTTATTAATTATAGTGAAATATGCATATGTTCTATTAGAGGCAGCAACCAAGGCACCAAAACGATGCTCATATAATTAGCCCATCCATGCAAGATGTTGCCTAGACATTGCCTAACTGAGCACAAGGCATTGCACACAAACCCAAACATATATTTTCAATTTTCTGCCCACAAATTTAAAAAAAAAAATTAAGACATATTCGTAATATTTAAATGATCATGTTTTCAATGTGTTACTTATAATAAAAAGAAAAATATATAATAATACAAGAAGAATAAAACAGTAAATTAGAATTAGAAAATTGAGAAAAAAAAAGATAAAAATCCCGAAATATTCATAACACTAGAATTGAAAGTTGTGTTCATGTTGAAGTTACATAATTCCATACAAAACAACATGAAAGAAAAAGAACCTTGCACTTTACACGTTTAACTTCATATTGAGCCCCTTAAACTTTTAAAAGACTTCAAAGAACCCCACTACCAGCCTCAAATGTGGCCTAGGTGATTTAGTTGCAAATGGTCCAGGTGACATGCTAGTTATGGCTTGGACATGGCCTTTACAATACCACTTAAAGGCACCTTCTTAGCTGCAAGCATTTCAAAAATAAATAAATAAAACTACAACACTTGAATTCAACCAAGGTCTGTTGACTAGTCTAAGAAGGGTAGATCCAAAAATTATGTGACCCCAAGGATGTGTATAAGTAATATGCCCAATAGGGGCAAGTTTCTAAAGAAAAACCAGATGACAGAGGTCGTGGGAGAAATTGAATGGGAGAATATGCCAACAAAAGTTGATGAATGGAAACTATGGTCTGTGAGTGCACACACAAGTCTTTGTTTATTTGTTGCTGCTTGTTAAATATGATAAAGACTTCAAATCTTCAGCATGCATGTTACCGTTAAAATTATTCAATGTGGCTTGTGAAGAATTAAGCAACAATGGCACCACATTACTAGAAATTATGCACTAATAAAGTTATCACACTCCTGAACACCCCTGTTGGATAAGGACCCCCCCGATACAAGTCCAGAACAGGTAGTTGTCATTCCTCACAACATACTCGGCAATATGTCTATTGTAAGTTTTTGAACAAATCATTTTTGGGTTCCTATATATACAAAATACTTGTGTATTTCTTTTTAGAAAATAAAAGTAAAAACTAATGAACCACGGCAGAAGCAAATCAAGATTTATAAAGCTCCCACTTAAAACCAAAATCAATAAAAAAAAAAAAAAAACTATTAATACATAAACTATTTGTAATTCAATCCATAAATCTCCCATACATGTCAAGCATAAAACAAAAAATAATCTGGTACTTCGTGCAATATGCATCCAGTGACAATGAGATCACAAATCTTGCATTAAAACATTTAAAAAAAAAAAAGACACCAAGTTCTAGTACATAATCATGCTATCATAGCATCCAATATAGAGTTATTTAAAAACTTTACAAAGTCAAATTTTTACAAAAATTCTCTATATCACATTGGTCTTCTGACATGACTTTTAGATTTTAAGGGACCATAGTGTATGGCAAATTTAAATTTAATTTGGTTGTAGAAACAAGGGAAGGCATGTTATAAAAATTGGAAATTAGGAATAATTAAAAGAGGAGAGACTCCAAATATATAATAATTGTGTGGTTGTCTAACGTGTAATACAACTGGACGACTTATACATTTCGTACACTTCAAGACAACTGCACTGCCATGCCAACATTTCAAGTTAACATCATAAAGTTCCCACCAATTTCCCATGTGTCAAGTATGAAGCTGAAAACCCAATTAAAGCATGCAAACAACAAGAAACTTTTCAGAAGAAATCCATCGTCTATACATATGATTGTCAGCAGATAATGAACAAAAGAGTGTAGTATAAAGCACAAAAAGATATATGTGTAGCATTTTCAAATGAAGACATGATATAACCAACATTCCTCACACAAACAGAAGAAGCCAGAAAAGACTTACAAGTAAGATCATAATCACACACCAATTTCAAAAAAGATATTGACATAAATGATACCTTTGCAACTGTAGAACCAATGCGTTTTTCTCTCTCAGAAGCATTTTTTTCATTTCCACGAAGAATAGCAGACTCGTATCTTGCCTTGAATCTAG